>CAUYRT010099808.1:0-48188 GCA_963574885.1 Lepilemur ruficaudatus | reverse complement strand
TTTGAATGTAACAAGATAAGTCAACTTGAGTGGTAATATATTTTGGGAAATCAGCTCACTACAAATTGTGACTGTAAACATTGTACTGTAAATGCTTTGTAGTTTTCCCCCAATAAAAAAAAATAAAATAATAAAAAAAATGAGAAAAAATCTGATTTTTTTGAAAATGAAGGATGTTACATGATAGAATGGGTGAAAGATAATCTCATTAGACAGACTGAGGTCCTCACTCTGAGTCTCACTTTGACTTCTAGACCCCACATTGCTAATCTAACCAAACCACCAAACATGCTCTCTACCCTGTGCTAGCCTCACTCATCTTTAGCCCATAAAGAGATGCCATTCCTGGATTGTTGGGGAGTTCTGGCTTTGTTTTGTTCTATCATTAATGAAGAGAGTTTAGGATTCTGGATTAATGCCTAGATACTCACGGCGTTCCTCTCACCCAGACTAGTTCCCAAACACTTCCCAGCCACATATGGGAAGAGGATGTATGTGGAGAAGATGCCTGTCTGTTGGAGCTGAGGCTGATACACGACCCTCTCTCCCTCCTTGGGTCTCTTTGGTTCTTGGTCTCTTAGACCACACCAGTCACCAAGATCAGCATCCTGAGCAGTGATACCCATTTGTCATACAGTTTACAGCAGAGAAGCCAGGCAAACAGTTTTGCCGAAGGTATCTTTCAGTCCTTTCGCCTTGCTGGATGCAGAAATCACAACTTCAAAGCCAAGTATGAAGACACATATCTGTAGTCCCAGATATTTGGGAGGCTGAGGTGGGAGGATCACATGAACCCAGGAGTTCAAGGCTAGCCTGGGCAACATAGTGAGATCCTATTTCTTTTTATTTCTTTTGAATTTTTTTTATTTCACCATATTATAGGGGTACAAATGTTAAGGTTACATATATTGCCCTTGCCTCCCTTCCTGAGTCAGAGCTTCATGCGTGTCCATCCCCCAGATGGTGCGCATCACACTCATTATGTATGTATATACCCATCCCCTCCTTCCCCCTCCCATCTGCCCAATGCCTGATAAATATTATTCTTATATGTCCACTTAGGTGTTGATCAGTGAAACCAATTTGCTGCTGAGTACATGTGGTACTTATTTTTCCATTCTTTGGATCTTCACTTAGTAAAATGGGTTCCAGCTCTATCCAAGAAAATACAAGAGGTGCTATATCACCATTGTTTCTTATAGCTGAATAGTACTCCATGGTAGGCATATCTTAAAAAAAACAAAAAAAAAACAGTGAGCCAATAGAAATCACAACTTCAGAGGAATCCTCCAGATTCCTTTCTAATCAGTCTAAAAGGCAATTAAAAATCCTTTGTCCAAAAAGCCTATATCTAACCAAGTGTCCTGTTTTAGTACCCTACTATGCAAAGCATTTTATGGAAACACTGCTGTATGGCATTTTTACAATGACAAATTGTCCTGGGTCAGTGCCCTTGATTCCACTGCCATCATCCTCTAGTGTGGTGATAGGTGCTTTTACTCTAGCACCTGACATTTGTACCTGCACATTTTTAGTTACTCTGTCAAAGATACTTCAATTTATATGTTTTTATATCATCTGAAGCATCAGCTTGGAGTTAACCACTTAACTGAGACTCTAGGTAAGTACCAGTTGAGTAGATTAGATGGATTTTGAAATATTCCAGTAAATAAATTATGACAAGGATTAATGAAAAGAGTGGCTCTATTTAGTGTAACGCTTTACTCTCTGATCTTGGCAACAGATCTTGTTTGCAAGCTTAGTGGAATTTGCTCAATTGTAGGTCTGAGTCTATATCATCCTTGGTACGTTCATTCTAACTGCTTTCTTGCTTATTCCATCAAAGAAGAGACAGAGCACATCAAGGTAAAGGGATAGCTTGGAGTGGTTAGATCTGGAGGTACAGAAAGTGTTTGCCAATAGAATAAGGAAAACCATAGGGAGCAGCCATGCATGTTATTTTGCAATTAGAGATCACCATCTCCAAGAAAGAGCCCATAGGTCCTGAAAAGTCTCTCCTAATTCCATTTTTTCAATGACATTGTTGTATTAAATTTAGGCTTTTAGATAACTCCTAGTTTTGTATTTTGATTTATATAGGATGGCTGACAACAATATTGTTGAAAATGATAAAATATTTATTAGTTCCATATGATGATTTACAAGGGCTCCAAAGAAAATATTTGTATTCTGAAGTTGGATTTAGAAATATTTTTTGCCATTGTGTTTTGAAGTTTGTAGTCATTTTAATCAGATTCAATAACTAAAAGGCCATGAGAGTGCAATTCATACACAAACAATAAAAATAAAAATTTTCTTTAAAACAAATTCCTTCGTCCTTCTCCCTCATACTGGAGTGGCTTAATTTTTCAAAAGAGACTGTATGGTTATTTTCCAAAGGCTTCATTCCTATGAGAAGGATATTATCTTTCCCAGAGAGAAATTTTTCAACAGATGCCTCAGTTTCCCCAACTCAAAAGAAGTCCATCACTGCTCTTCGCCCCCCTACCCCTGCTATTTTAACTGTTTGGGGGTTTTTTTTGTTTGTTTGTTTGTTTTCTGGTCTTAGTTTGACAATATTAGAAACAGGAAAAAAGAAGAGGAACTGCTAACAGCTAATGAAAACAATTCATTATGATGTCTCTACAATTATAGAATCTAAGATGAGAAGTTTTGAAAACAACTTTTCAGATAATTAGGTAGTGAGCAGATTCCGAAGTTTTGTGAAAAGCCTCTATTACACCAATTCATATTTTCATTTTGGGTAAGTAAAATTTTACAGGAAAAGAGAGTAATTAAGATAATCATTTTTAGATTGGATACCCTCCCAAAAAAGAATGTCTGGTTAAACAAAGGTCACTAGACTCTTGATTGAAAGTCACTGGCTAGATGGATACTTTCTCAGAATAAGCCTTCATCATCACATTAAAGTTTATGAGAAAATCATTGAACATTAGTAATATTAATTTCTTTGTAGAAAAAAGCTATGAATTATACATCATGCAAACAGGTTTCTAACAATTTTTTTTAATTAATGACTTCATTTTTTAGGACAGTGTTATATTTACAGAAAAATTGAGAAGATTGTATAGAGAGTTCTCTATACCCCAGAACCAGTTCATCTTATTATTTATATCTTACACTGGTTTGTTATAATTAATGAACCATTATTGAAAAATCACTATTAATTAAAGTCCATATTATTCAGATTTTACATAATGTCCTTTTAGTTTTCACCTAATGTCCTTTTTCTGTTCCAGGATCCCATCCAGGATACCATATTATATCTAGTTGTCAGGTCTCCTTAGGATTCTCTTGACTGTGATAGTTTCTCAGACTTTCCTTGTTTTTGATGACTTTGATAATTTTGAAAAATATTAGTCATATATATTTTAGGATGTCCCTCTATTGGATTTTGTTTTGTTTTGTTTTTTGGAGACAGGGTCTTGGCTTTATCGCCCAAGCCAGACTGCAGTGGCATGATTATAGCTCACTGTAACCTTGAACTCCTAGGCTCAAGTGATCCTCTTTCCTCAGCCTCCGGAGTAGCTGATACTACAAGCCGATGCTACCATGCCTGGATAATTTTTTTAATTTTTTGTAAAGACAGGGTCTTGCTATATTGCTCAAGCTTGTCTCGAACTCCTGGTCTCAAGTTATCCTCCCGCCTCAGCCTCCCAAAATGCTGGGATTACAGGCATGAGCCACCATGCCTCACTCTCTATTGGAATTGTCTGATGTTTTTCTCATGATTAAACTGGGGTTATGGGTTTTTGCAAAAAAGATCAAAAAGACAAAATGTCATTTTCTTCACAGCATATCAAGTGTACATACTATCAGCATGATCCTGATTGCCTGGCTGAAGTAGTGTTTGTCAGGTTCCTTCACTGTAATGTTACCTTTTATTTTCCCCTTTTCCATAGTGTACTCTTTAGAAGGAGGGCAATAGGTGCAGCTCACAATTAAGGAGTGGGGAGTCATGCTGCCCCTCCTGAAGGGTGGAGTAGCTACACAATTTATTTGTAATTCTTCTACATGGGAGATTTGTCTATTCTTCTTCATTTATTAATGTATTCATATATTAATAAGTACAGATGCATGTATATTTTATACTTTGGGTTATAATCCAATATTACTTTATTTGTTGCTTACCTTGTTCCAGTTTTGCCCACTGGAAGCCACTTTCTGTTGGCTCTGGTGTCTCTTTGACATGCCTCTATCACTGTGGGGTTTTGTTTTGAGGGATTTTTTGTTTTGTTTTTTGAACACTTCCTGACCTTCTGGCATGACAAGATGCTCTAGACTCATTATGTGTATTACTGTCCCAGTCTTAGAATCAGCAATTTCTCCAGGAGCCCTGTTTCCTTTTAATTAGAGAGTAGTATTAGAAGCCAGGATCTGGGTTTGCTTATTGCTACTAGAGTGTTATTTCTTTTAACCATTTCAATTTTTCAAAAAGGGGCCTTAAAGGTCATTTTCCAAAGAAACCTTGATATTAACATTCTCCCAACAGGTTTCTACATCACCTAACCACATTCATCTGCTTATGGATAGAATGGGCGAGTTTCAAGGAGACATAACTAGATTTGGCTGGAGAGTATCAGATGATTGAATTTCCCCCCTGACATCTAATGCTTACCTTCACTAGCCCCACTATCATTCTGAACCTAAATGTTAACTTCTGATAAATTTTTCTCAATGGAAATTCAAAATCACTAAAGTTTCTACTGTTACAAGTCATCTGCTGGCTTTCATGCTTCACAGTGCAAACCTGCAAAAAGTCTTACCAAATCCACAAGCAAATGATCCACTTTTCATGGGATCTTTGAGTGTTTTTGTTAAACTAAAAATAAATAAATGTACTCCTTGCCTTGAGTCACTTTCTGTCTGTGGGGCTTCTTCAGTGACACCAGATGCCACCATACCCTTAGGGACATCTAACCTCAATGTGCACACAGTTAAACTGGGGATTGATGTGTATCTGCACAGAGGAGTAAGCATCAGGCTCAGTATACAGCTGATTTTGGTGCTGACTCTGCCTCTGTGAAACCTTAGGCAAGTCACTTCATTCATTCATTCAACAAATAAAGAACATCAACAGCATGCCAAACACTGGGATAATTTCCTCATCTGCAAAATGGAAGACTTAAACCAAAGAACTCTAAAAATTTTATGAGCCAAATTAAGTCCACGATCTGTAGATGGCCACTTCACAGCCCCCACTTACTCTTGGTACAAAAATTCTATTTGTCCTTCTCATGATCATGGCAGAAAACAACTAACTAAAGTTTATGAACTGCCATTTCTATCGTATCATTTTAAATTTAAAACAAGTATTTATTTTCTATAATATAACCCGATAAAAGCTGGTGGTTTTGTTGCCTAGATCAAAACTATTCAAAATTTTTCCTCAACCAGTGAAAAGTTTCAGGAGAAAGGCACATGTATCGCTATTCGCCCTGAGTAATGGCACAAGATTGAGGAAGTTGGAGGCATGCCATGGCAAGCTGACACAGACAGAAACTCATAGGGCTACTCATTATAATGACTGTCATTGGAGAGCCCTCTTCCCCAACCTTCATTGTGTTCAAATTTACAAAGGAAATGGGCCCTGGGACCCTTGGTCTTCTTAGTCAGATTAAGAATATAAAAACCAATTAATAATGAGATGTTTTCAGAAGAGCTATTGCAGGCTATGAATATCCACCCACTGCTACCTCCCACTGTCCTCACACAGTGAGCTTTTAAATGTGTTCCCCGAAGTCAGGAGACAAAGAGGGCAGGAATCCAACTCATGGCTGAGAAAGCTAATGTGGACTGTGAACTAGGGTCTGATTCTTGCTTGGGACATCTAGAGGGTGAGAGATGTACTAACTAAATGCTTTTGGCAGCAGGGATATGAGAACAGAGTTACCCAAGGATGGGCCTGCATTCTCAGAGACTGTCTAGACAAGATATGAGGTTCAAATGTGGGAAATAGAGATAGTCCAGCTTGGGATAGTCTTGGGCTCTTCCAGTACAGCTACTTCATGTTGAAGGAATAAAAAGTGGCTGGGAACATATTACCAGATACCCAGGGTCTGAGGATGGAGTTGCAAAGTCTACCCAGAGCAAAAGAAACACATCTCTCCAGAACAAGGGGATAAAGGAGACAGGAGCCCACCCAAGAACCTCTGCAGAGCACATAAAAGCGCCAGTTTGACAGATCCTTCTTTAATCATCTTTTAGAACTCTCCTTACTTCTTTTTTGCCTTCAACTGTGACTGTGAGTGAAAACAGCTATCGAATGGGAAGAATTGTAGCAAAGAAAGAAAAGAGAGTAGAAGGACCGAGTTCCCTTTTCTCATGAGAAGTCAAGTTCAGAGTTTGGATCTTCCAAAAAGCAAATTAACACAGTGTTTCTGACTAAAGGTCATTCCCTAATAACAAATTGGAAAGTCATGAAAGCAGCTGAAGTTTTTGTCCAGAGAAAAGAAGGAGCAACCTTACTAAGTTTAAAGAGATGGCGGGAGACAAACAAAGTTGATTTTGACCACAGTCCACAGTGTTACTTGTTCAATACATTGGGTGCATTATGCAAAGCTCTAATAAGTAGCGTCAGTCTCAGCAGGAAGCTGCAATGCGAACACTCTAGATCAGGGGTAGGGAACCTGCTGCCTTTAAGGCCACATGTGGCCTTCTAGATCCTTAAGTACAGCCTTTTGACTAATCCAAATTTTACAGAACAAATCCTTCTATTTTTAGTAATACATTTTTGTTCATCTTTTATATTTTTATTTTTAAAACGAATGTATTTAAAATACCAAAGAATAAAATAAGTTTCAACAAAATAATCCTTCCCGATTGACCAGCACAATTAGAACATGAGTATGCCATAAGGACTAAATAGATGCTGCCACACTAATGATTTAGTTCTAACTTCCCCCACCTGACTGGCGGCACTACCGCACTAGGCTGGTTGGTGAGAGTTTATGGGGGTGGAGTACGCCAGTCTGTTATCAACTTTTGACAATGGTGCACTGTGTTTCTGTTTGCAGTGGAATTTGTGAACAGTTGCACAGCTCAACAGTACTTTTTAATTCTGTCTACTTAACAGCCCATCATGTCAAAGAAGACCAAAAGAACACTGAAGAGAATATTTTTAATGAGGATTGGGAATTACAAAATTATCTTGTTTGTGCTAAAGATAAGATGATTTTCTTGCTCTGTGATACTGCAATATCAACATTAAAGAAATTCAGTGCTCTTCAGCATTATATTAATAACACTCATAAGGACCACAAATATTCTAAATTAGAGGGAGAGGCACAAAAGATACTGCAGAAATTAAAAGATAAAAAGCAAAGACAATTCTTTCAAGCAGCAATAAGACCTAGAAATAATGCCACTGAAGCAACTAATAAAGTAGCTTATATATTCCGGGAAAAAAGCAAAGCCATTCAGTGATATAAAATTTGTGAAAGAATGCATTGACAAAGTTGTAGGACACTTTGACCCTGATGACATTTCAAAGTACAAACAAGTGCCTCTTTCAAGGAGAACCATAACTGATGGACAGCATGAATTAGCCTTTAACTTGACAGAACAACTTCATGCCGTACTTCAAAAGGAAAATATATATTCTTCAATTGCTTTGGATGAATCAACTATCAACTGATCCTACTGACTTGGTGCAGGTTTTATACTTCATTTGAGTCATAACAGAAGATTTTCTTTACTATGAAGAGTTACTCACTTTGGGTACTCTTGTGAACAGAACATGGGGTACAGATATCTTCAACAACTTTCAAGTTAAATGTCCTAAAGTTGGAATGGATTTGGTAAATTTGCTGAGTGTATGTACAGACAATGTACCTTCCATAACAGGAAAACATGAAGGGTTTATCGCACAGATTTAAAAAACATATTAACAGATCCAGATGCTCTCATTTCTTTTCATTGTATCTTGCATCAGCAAAATCTTTGTGTTAAAGCTACTATTTTAAGTGACACTTTGCAACAAGTTATAAGTATTGTTAACTATATTCATGCAAATACAACATGGCATCATCAGTTTTGTAACATGCTAAAGTTGAATGATGAGGTATTCAGTGTGGTATGAATTTGCTCTATCATTCTACAGCACATTGGCTATAGCAGGGATAGGTGTTAGCCAAAATTTTATGAAGAGCAGAATCAGCAATGTGAATTATTGAAAGAAGATTTCTATAGGAATGTAGCATTTCTGTGTGATATCATATCAAATAAAAATGACTTGAATATTTCTTTGCAAGGTAAAACTAAGCCTGTATATGATGTTAATATCTGGCAAAAAATCCAAACATTTCGAAAAAAGCTATCTTTTTTCAAAAAACTTCTTCAAAAGGAAATTTCAGGTAAACATTTCCCCAGTTAGCAAAGGTCATTGATGAGTAGGATGATATATGTGAATCATTTGAAGAATACACAGCTGTTATAGACTTGTTAATTGCAGAATACAATGAAAGGTTCACTGACTTTGAGAAGCATGACAACACACTCTAATTAGCATTTCAGCCTTGCCTAGTTGATATCACCAACACACATAAAGAACTACAGATGGACTTAATTGAGCTCTCAGTAGATGACATTTTAAAGTCATTGGTTGACTCTAAGAAACATCCAATTAAAATATGGAAAAATGCAGAATACCCATGCCTTTTGCAACATGCCTGAAAAATGCTTTCTTGCTTTGCAACCACTATTGCTGCAAATCTACTTTCTCCTATCTAACCCAAATCAAGATGCCCTTAAGGTCAGAAATGACTGATACCCATCTAGAGGATCAACTGAAACTGCAGACCTCCATGCTACAACCAAATATTTAAACGCTTTCCAACAAAAAGCAGACAGAACAAAGTCATTAAAAGGTTAGTTAACTTTAAAATTAATAGTTTTCATTCTATGAAATTATTAAGTACATAGTTATATTTTTATAAAATAAAATACATTTTTAAGTATATCTAATTAAAGTTTCTTGAATGCAACCTTATTTGATTATAGCTAAATTAATGTGGCCTTCCAAAATCAAAAGTTTCCCCACCCCTGGCTTAGTCATTATTGAGCCTCTCTTTCTGTATCAGACACCTGAAGCCCTAACTAACATCCTCTAGGCCTTAGCTTGGATTCCAGCCATGGAATGTGGCAAAAAGGTTCCTGTAGGCTTTCATCCTCTTTGCACTGACAGCACCTCACTTCAAGATTGTGCCTTGCTTCTCTGACTTCCTGCCACAAGCCTTCTCTGACTCCTTCCTGTGAATGGCTTCAGGTCCCTCATCAGCACTTAATACACACGTAAACCAGAGAGGATGTTGTACCAAGTGATGGGCGGCAGGAGTGATGGCTCTTCCTCTTGTTCCTCATTTCTTCAGTGAACAATTTTGATTTGAGCTCATGACAGTAACTAACCCAATAACGCAAACTTGTATTAACTTCCCCTCATCTCATGTCCCACACTCTTCCTCCACAGGATTAATAATTAATTTGATTAATTTAAATTAATACATTTTCTACAACCAAGCCCTTATTTCAAGCTGTGATTTCAAGAGAATATAGGCAAAGACATTTTCCCATGAAACTGAGTAATACAAAAGGTACCATGGGTCTTATCAACAGAAACATAAATGGAGAACCCTCTCCAGGTTTTGATCCCCATAGGCCACCACTGAAACGTTCATTACCCGAGCCCTGTAGTCCCTTCTTCATGAATATCCAATTACCCTTGCACTACAGTCCTCCAGTTTCCATCCTGATAGTTCTCAAATAAGCAAGTGACTTATTGAACCACTGGCTTCACATTGAAATTAATGTTTATGGAATTAAACTGTTTTTATAAATTTCTAATAAAATAATTTATTTCAGTTAAAAAACAATTCAGGATAGCTGAAGACAGTGGTGGCCATATAGGTACCCATCTCATATTTCCTCCAAGCACAATAAAGAACAAAAAGGTAAAAATAAATCTATACAAAACCACACCACTGCATAAAATTAAGACAGAGAATGCCTGAACTTCAAAATAATGGTAAGTAAAAAAGAAAAATCACCAAATCCCATCATGTGTTTTCTCTGCCACCCTGCTGTAATGTCTTGTGGTGAGCAAAGGCAGACCACAAAAAAACTATGAGAGAGACAAAAGGGAGAAACTAGAAAAGGGGGCCAAGGTCAACGTAAAATCATTGCCCTAAAGACTAAATCCACACCAAGTCTAAAATACTAAAAGAGATACTGGTACAGTACATGGCAGAGAAATGAAAGTATGTGCAGTTTGAAGGGACAATCTTTAAAATGCATTGCTTTTGGAAGGGAAAGAAGGGATAAAGGAAGGGAGAACTTCCCTTTGCAATCTGGTGGTGAAGGGGAAAATCAGAGTCACTTAAGACAAAAGAACCACAATCAAGGACTCATCCTCTTTATCAACTCCAAAATACACAAGAGGAAAATCCACTTCTGCTCTGTATTGACAGATTTAGATTAATAAGCTTGTAACATACCTCAATACCACAAAAATGAACATGAGGAAAATAAACAAATCCATAATTTTGAATGCTAAAAGCCATAATTCATAACAATATAACATTTGTGAATATATATGCATCAGATAACACAGAAACCATCTCTACAAATGAAATCTACATGAGATGCAAGGAGACCCTAGAAACGTGCTAATATTAATAGAATATTTTAATATACTAAGTCTCAGCATAAGACAAATAGACATAAAAAAGTAGATAACAGATCCAAATATCAATAACATACACATTTTAGACTTACGTTGAACTACACCTGAAAATAGGCTTTTCAATAACCTTATATAGGTTATTGAACATTGATCATATATTAGATCACAAAGAAAATACCATTAATTTTCATAAAGTAGAAACATTACAAACAACAATCCCTGATTATGACAAAATAAAACTTAAAAATACTAACAAAAACAAAATCAGAAAGCCGTTTCCACCTGGAAATATTAAAACCTTCTGTGATAAAGAACTCTTGAATGAAAGAAATACAACTGAAATTTTAGAAGATTCAAACAATGAAAACAACTACATATCAGAATCTATGGGATACATATTAACAGCAATCAGAGGAAAATTCATAGCAGTTGTTCATGACATTTGTAGAGAATGTCTACATGTCTAAACAAAAAATTATTCATGACATTTGTAACACCAGTAAGGCAGAATTTACTGAGGACTACTGCAATAGGTACAGGAAATATTTATTACAATGGAATTTTGCAATAGGGGAGAGAGATTGGGCTCAGCTCTAAATACAACAAGGAAAACTGGGAATTTATAGTCAAGGAGCACAGTTGTGGGTCAGCGGAGGTCTGGGGATGGAAAATTACTAAGAGGGTAGGGTAATTCTTGTTAACCTGATCTAAAAAGGATTCTTATAAAATGAGGCCAGTGTAATCAGATATTACCTGGGGGATAGTGGTTAATGAGGAACTTGATCAGTTATTCAAGGGTGAGCAAATACACTCAGCAGAATTCTTGCTAAAACTGAGTTCTTGAGGACATGCTGAAGTACAGGGCCTAGTTGAAAAACAGCTGAGAGCCTGACTAGGATAGAATCTTTATATAGTAAACACTTTTAGCAATAAAAATGAAAGACTGAAATCTAAAAATAAATGAATTAAATTTTCAGCTTGAGGGTAAAGCAAAAACAGAATAAACCAAAAGAAAATATAAGGAAGGAAGTGATCAAAATAAAAGCAGAAATTAATGAAGTAGTGAATAGAAAAACCCAAAATCTAATTAATAAATTAAAACCTAGGTTTTTGAAAGAATTAAGAAAATATACAAACCACTAATTTGATCAAGAAAAAAGAGAAATCACAAATATACAAAATAAGAAATGATAAAAGGAAATAGCTATGAAAAAAAGAAATTTTAAAAATCATAAGATACTATTTTGTTGCATACTTCTATACAAATAAATTTGAAAATTCTAGATGAAATGGATAATTTCCTAGAGAAATACAGATAAACAAATTAGAATTAAACAAATCAATTTATGTAGGAAAAAAATAGAGAAAGTCAGTAAGAATTACCCCAAACCATCAAGCCCAGATAGTTTTGATAGTCCCAATGCTCTATAAATTGTTCCAGATCATTTAAAAAGAAGGAAAACATCCCAATTTCCTTTATAAAGCAAACATAATACTGGTACCTAAACCTGATATATATCATATCTATCTATCCCAGAACCAATATTTTATTTAACTGAGAAATACCACAGGCATTTTCACTAAGATAAGGAAAAAGACCAGGATATCCATTATCTCCACAACTATTCAATACTGAATTAGAGGTATTAGCCAACGAACTAAGATAAGAGAAATTACTTAGCGGTATAAAAACAAGTAAAGAAGTAAAACTATTTCTACTTGCAAATGAAAGATAGCATTGCTAGATGACCATAGAGAATAAAACTTAAACATAAAAACATGAACATTTAAAAATGTAATAAAGTAGCAGAATATAAAATTAACATATAAAAGTCAATAGCCTTCATGTATAAAAACAATAACCAGTTAGAGAAAACATTATTTACGATAACAAAGAAAATTACTTAATAAACTTAGCATGAAATGTGTGAAACTTATATGAGAAAAAATTTTTAAACACTTTCGAAAGACACTGAAATAGACTTGAATAAATAGACATTGCCTGTTCCTGGATTAAAAACTAAATATTATTAAATTGTCAGTTCCCCTAGATTAATTTATAAATTTAACACAATCCCCCCAAAAATAACAAGTTTTTCTGTGTAATTGTAACGTTGAAACTACAATTCATATGGAAAAATAAATATGAAAAAATAGCCAGGATAACAGAAAAAACAAAATCTAGGAAAGCAAATAGACCTACCAGATATTAAAATATACTATAAAGTCTTTATAATTAAAATAGTGTGGTGCTAGTACATAAATAGAACTAGTAGAATAGAATAGAAAGCTGAGGATAGACTCAAGTACATTTGGAAATTCAGATTTGGTCAAGGTGACATCTCAAATCATTATGGCAAAGATGAAGCTTTTAATAAATGCTTCTGCGAGAACTAAATAGCAATTAGGAAAAGATAAAATTAGATTCATATGTCACATGAAATATAAGAATAAACCCTGAATGGACTAGGAAACTAGATATAAAATATAAAACCAGTTTAAAACTTAAGTCCTCACAAAAACATGCACACAGATGGTTATAGAAACTTTATGCACAATTGCCAAAACTTATAAGCAACCAAGATGCCCTTCAGTAGGTGAATGGATAAATAAACTGTGGTACATCCAGATAATGGAATATTATTCAGTGCTAAAAAGAAATAAGCCATCAAGCCACAAAAAGACACGGAGGAACCTTAAATGCATATTACTAAGTGAAAGATGCCAATCTGAAAAGCTTATATACTATATGATTCCAACTATATGACATTCTGCAAAAGGCAAAATATGAAGACAGTAAAAAGATCAATGGTTGCCTAAGGGAGTGGGGAGGAAGGGAGGGATAAATAGGTGGAACATCCAGCATTTTTAAGAGAGGTGAAACTTTTCCATATGACATTATAATGGTGGATACATTATACATTGTCAAAATACATAGAATGTACACTATCAAGAAGTAAACCCTAAAAAATCCCTGTACTTTCTGGTGAACTTTTCCATGAACTTAAAATTTATTTTAAAAAACGAAGTAAAAAATTGCGCAGGCATGGTTGCTCATGCCTGTAATCCTAACACTCTGGGAGGCCGAGGCAGGAGTATTGCTTGAGCTCAGAAGTTTGAGACCAGCCTGAACAAGAGTGAGACCCTGTCTCTACTAAAAATACGAAAATTAGCTATGGGTCATGGCACATGCCTGTAGTCCTGGCTACTAGAGAGGCTGAGGCAGGATTGCTTGAGCCCAGGAGTTTGAGGTTGCTGTGAGCTAGGCTGATGCCACGGCACTCTACTCAGGGCAACAGAGTGAGACTCTATCTTAAAAAAAAAAAGAAAAGAAAAGAAAAGAAAAATGAAAGAACGTCTTTTCTTTTTTTCTTTTTTTTTCTTTTTTTGAGATAGGGTCTCACTTTGTCTCCCAGGCTAGGGTACAGCAGAGGCTTGATCATAGCTCACTGCACCTCCAGCTCTGGGACTCAAGTGATCCTCCTGCCTCAGCCTCCCAAAGTGCTGGGATTACAGGCGTTAGCCACTGCACTGGGCCTAAAGTCTATTTTAAAAAATAAAATCTATTTTTTTAAGTAGAAAATAAAGTCTATTAAAAATATATACAAAAATTATAAAACCATATAAGTACCAGAAAAAATCATGAGAATTCTTCTTTAGCTTCTGTATAATGAAATCTTTCTATGTATGTGTGAGTCAAATCTAGAGACAATAAAAGGAAAGATCAATAAATGTACTAAACAAAAATAATTTTTTACATTAAAAAAAACTGTAAACAAAGGCAAACGACAATTGAAAACTGGCAGAAAATATTCTTAGGAGAGAATTCTTGGATCTGTAGCACTCCTATATGTCTTGCTGCGTGTGCCAAGGCTGCAAGGCCCTGACCACATTTTTACCTAGACTGGATTGAAAATACTATAGAAATAAAGGAGGGAAACAGAAGAAATAAAACAAGGGTAGCAAAATGTTGAAACTGGACAATGTATATGTGAGTTTTTTTATGGTGTTCTCTTTACTTTGGTGTATGCTTGAAATTTTCAAAAATTCAAAAAAAAATTAACAACGTATATACATTGATCTTTTGACCCAACAACCCTACTTCTAAGAAAATCTACCCCAAAACGTACTTTCAACAATATGAAAATCATATGCCATAAGATTATTCATTGCAGCATTTTTGTAATTGAAAAATATTGAAACAACCTGAAGTCCATACATAGGGTAATGGTATATCTACACAACAATGGCTTACTAGGCAGCTCTAAAAAAGAGTGAGGAAGATCTCAATGAACTGATTTGAAATAATTTCTGGGATATACCAGTCAGTGAAAAGACACAAAGTACAAATGGCATCTATAGTATGCTACCTTTCATATAAGAAAGAAAGGGTAAGAGAAAATATTCATGATTTTACTCACGCAAAAGAAATACAGAAAGAATAAATAGAAATTCATCAGACTGGTTACCTCTCAGGGCTGAGTAGGAACAGAGTAGTAAGGATCTGGGGAGGTAGTAACAGTTCTCTGAGTATACCTTTTTATATAGCCCTAACTGTTAGAACTGTAGTAATGTTTCACACATACAAGAAAAATTAGAATCAATCAGTATTGGGGGAGAAAAATCCCAAAATGGAAGACAAACTAACAAATTAACCAAATTATTTTATGAAAGAATAACATAAATACACTGAAGGAGTTAGGAAAGAACTAACCTAAGTAACTCTGGAAAACAATTTTTTGATGGTATAAAGCTGAAGACAAAAGGAATAGTATATAAATACTTTAGTTAATAAACTTTTTTACACATTGTTATGAGTTTGAAATTCAGAAACTATTATACACGTATTCTAGGATTGAACAAGTAAGTAAATATATTATTGATACAAGTCAGGTTTCTCAATTTTGGAGAAAGAAGTTACAAATAAGGAAAAAGAGAAGGCTAGAATGAACCCCGTTAGTGTTAGATTGGAATTGGAGTTATCAATATGAACTCCTACTTTTTAATATATATGAGGATGAATAGATACAGAATTAAACAGAGAAGGGCACATATACGTATTAATACATACACACATATTTTCTAACTCTGTCCACTGAGACGGTCTAGAAGCAGTGACACCCTAGTAGCAATGAATGCACCTAGTACTCAGATCTTGGTTTCTAAATACTATTCTTCATTGAAGGAACCAGGGATCCTTGGAGAAATAATCCTAGAGCTAGAACAGGAAATAAAAAAACAAAAAGAAAATGAACCTGTGGCATCTTGTGATATCATAAAGTAGGAAGTGTTCACAAAATGATGGGTACATGTCAAAAGGACACAGGAGCCAATTTAAAGGAACTCCCAGTGGCCAAAGCTGGGACAATTTCAGCAACAAACTAAATAATGATAGTATTAGTTAAAAGCCATAACATTTTTTAAAAATCCATAAACCTATGTTAATATTAATAACTGAATAAAAACTAAATGGAGGAGAAGGGAGCTTACAGTGGATTTCCAAGTATTAAATGTAGAAGAAATGATGGAAATAGAATATCACTATCAGGCAAATGCAGTGTAACTTTTGCAGGCAGGAATCACTTATGAATGCTAAAATTAGTGGATGAAAGTATGATGAAAAACAAGATATTTTCAAAGTCTTAAGATATGTCTCCATAAAATAATTATTAGTTACAAAGGGGAAAATCATAACTTCACAGTGAAGAAACCGGACAGATTTCACTTTAGCCAGTAAATAAAGTTAACATCACCAGTAAGAAGAAATCTTAATATCATAAACCCCTTGTTGTGATATTCTTGCCAAAAATACAAAACCTCAATAATTATGAGAAAATATCAGGCAAATCCAAATTGAATAATATTATACAAAATAACAAACCAGTATTATTCAAAGGCATCAAGGTCATAAAAGACAAAAAAGGAAAACAAGTCCTAGGAACTGTCACAGACTGAGGGGTAGACTAAGGACATGTGATAACTAAATGCAACATTGGATTGAATCACAGTCCAAAAAAAGGCAACAGCGGGAAAAGTGGTGAAATTGAAATAAGGTTTGTAGATTAGTTAATAGCACTGTAGATTAGTTAATAGTTACCTTTTGGGTGTCAATATTTTTACCCAATTATGTAATATGTTAACATTAAATGAAGGCAAGTAAAGGGTCTATGGGAACTCCCTGCACTCTTTTTGCAACTTTTCTGTAACCTAAAATTATTTCAAAAGAACGGCATTTTTTAAAAAAATCCTCTGTAGTAGCACAAAAGAAATATGTGTCTGTTATTATTGCAAAACTTCTGAAAAATTTACCTGTGGTTTTAATTTTTAATTCTAAACTAAGCTGTCCAATTGTTTGAAGTATAAATGTATAGAAAATTATGAAAGACCAAGATCCAGCCTTAATTTGCCCCCATCCTTAAGAACATACTAAGCCCTCTCCATTTCCTGTGTGGTGCTGTGTACAAATCTGGGAAGGAATAAGTTTAGCCTTCAAGAAGCTTTCAATATTTAAATTGGTAAATGGCTGATTGACCCAACCCTTAATACAAGGTTTTATATTAATAATTAGCTTGTCTGTGGTTCTGTTAATGAACATTTATTGGGCAGCAGGCAGATGGGAGGGGGGAGGAGGGGATGGGTATATACATACATAATGAGTGCGATGTGCACCATGTGGGGGACGGACACGCTTGATGCTCTGACTCCGAGGGAGAATGGCGGGCAAGGCAACATACGTAACCTAAACATTTGTACCCCCATAATATGCTGAAATAAAGAAAAGTAAGAAAATTAAATATATAACATCCGCTACTTCTGAAGAAATTAGCTAAGAAGTCTTGCCCAAACCACAGATAGTAAAACTCAACTTCGAGAAACAAATTAGTTACTGATTTAAAAAAAAAAAAAAAAATATATATATATATATATATATATATATATATATATATCACATCTCTTCTTTAAGGAGAGTTACTGAAAAAGGCCAAATATTCTGACCATCTTTGTTACCTCTGTAGTCCAGGTTGTATACGTCCCCTTGTATACTGCCATGGCACTATGCTTCCTTTACTCTTACTAGATGGTATGAGAATTGTCTGTTTATTTCCCTGTGAGAGCTGGCATCATGACAATCGTGTTTACCATTTTATCCCAAGCACCCAGCAGAATGTGAGACTATGATAGATATTTAAAGTATTTGTTGAAACAGTACAGTAATATGTGAACAAAATATCAGTCCTCACTCCAGTTGATGACTATATAGCAAGCAACAATTCCTAGAACCATTCTTTTCTGTTAAGTAAGGGTCTGATTTAAGTCTATGTTGGAAAAAAAATACCCAAGTTCCAATTGGAAAAGTTTCCCTGAAAGTCAGACTGACCCCAGAGCATGCAATCAATTTTCTAGTGGCCTGAGGAGTAAGCATACTTTTTACTGCTAAGTAAGCATAGTGGCCTAAGCATACTTTTTACTGCTTTTCCAAGCATATGAGAAAAGCATTAACAGTTTGGTTGAGTTTCATCTGTGAGAATGGTCCAGCTATGGCCCCTGGAATAAAGCATTCCAAAGCCTCAGTATAA
Source organism: Lepilemur ruficaudatus (assembly GCA_963574885.1). Taxonomy (NCBI): domain Eukaryota; kingdom Metazoa; phylum Chordata; class Mammalia; order Primates; family Lepilemuridae; genus Lepilemur; species Lepilemur ruficaudatus. Next base: position 29,912 of record CAUYRT010099808.1, on the reverse strand, counting down.
CATTCAGGTCACTACCTCTGTTTTCTTTCATTACCTTTAAGAGTTTCTTTTTTGTTGTTCATTTTTTGTAATTTTTAAAAAGTATGTTTATTATAAATTTAAAATCTGGGAAGGCTTTCCCCTATCCAAAGAGGTTTTTTATAAACACACTTTGGGGGCAAATTTTGACAAATGAAATGGATCATTCAGCTTAAGACCCAGGGGCCCCTCACAACTTAAGGTTAATTGTGCATCTACCACATGCTATGCTAAATACTTCACATGCAACACACAGTATATTCTCACAACAATCCTGTAAGGCGGCTCTATTACTCTGCCTAGTTTACAAATGATGATTAAGTAGCTTTCTCAATACTATATAGCACCATGGCCTGGTTAGTAAATGACACGGCCAGGACTAGAAGCCAAGTGTGTCTGACCCCTCCAGTCTTTCACTGTTTGCCTAGGGGGTATTGTTTTGCATAATATGACAACCTAAAATGTCACCAGTATTTTCTTTTCCTAGAATATAAAATACAACTCCCCTCCCCTGCTCCAAGTTTCCTTTTTCCCCGACTGGGTTTCCTGTCTTTCTGTCTCTTTCTTTCTTTTGAAAAACCCAGAAAAGTAGTTTCTACCCAAGGGAAGTATCAGGAAAGATAGGTAAGATTCATTTCTTCCAATGTTGGTAAAATTAGGCTTTCTTAAGGACACTGTTAAATATGCTCAAGAATGTGAGCTACGTGGAGAAAACACTTGCCCTGGCACTGCTGCCTTCACTAGAAAAACCATCATAATTTTATGGATGGGGAATGAACAACTCTACACCAGCTGCTGTATTCATTAATTACTGAAGTAGGCTCAGCTATGAGGAAAAGGCAGTCCTCTCAGGCATCAGCCTGTTACTATTCCAAAAACAAAACTGACCACACCTGGTACATGGCCTTTGTGGTCTTATTAGGGTGTAAGTCGGCTTCAAAATGTAAACAAAGCAGATGTGCAAGTTAGAGACTGCCAAATTGATTTCAAAGTTGACCTTGAAATTGTTTTTAAAAATCTTTTCACACATACTCCCACTCTAGACTTTCCAAAATGTTCAATCCCGCAAATTATCCCTCTTTTATAGCCAGTTGTTGACACCATACTGTTTACCCCTAAAGACCTCAGAACTATTTTCAAAGTGGAAGGAAAAAGAAGGAACATAATGAACCATGCTAACATTTCTTGGGTTTAAGAATGAGTTATTTTAGTCTGGGCTTGGTGGCTCCCATCTGTAATCCTAGCACTCTGGGAGCCCAAGGCGGGCAGATCGTTTGAGCTCAGGAGTTCATGACCAGCCTGAGCAAGAGCAAGATCCCGTCTCTACTAAAAAAGTAGAAAGAAATTAGCTGGACAACTAAAAATATATAGAAAAAAATTAGCCAGGCATGGAGGTGCATGCCTGTAGTCCCAGCCACTCGGGAGGCTGAGGCAGAAGGATTGCTTGAGCCCAGGAGTTTGAGGTTACTGTGAGCTAGGCTGAGGCCATGGCATTCTAGTCAGGGCAACAGAATGAGACTCTGTCTCAAAAAAAAAAAAAGAATTATTTTGAATCTTCCTGTTAGTATGGCAAACACTGTTCGTGAATTATATAACAGCTGGGATAGTCATACTATTCTTCCTCCAGTGAGGCTTATAGCTCTCACTAGACCTTTGAGTTGGTTTCCATTTTTGCTATTTCAAACTACACTACTATGAATATTCCTACACTTCTTTCACATGTCTCCCGTGCAAATGTTCAAGTGTTTCTCTAGGAGTAGGACTGCTGTACCGCAAAGAATAAGCATTTAGAGACAGGGTCTCACTCTATTGCCCAGGCTGGAGTGCAGTGGCACAAACATAGCTCACTGCTACCTCCAACTCTTGGGCTCAAGCAATCCTCCTACCTCAGTTTCCTGAGTAGCTGGGTCTATAGGCACACACCACCATGCCTGGCTAATTTTTTATTTTTAGTAGAGATAGGGTCTTGCTATTCTGAACAAGCTAGTCTTGCATTCCTGTCCTCAAGAAATCCTCCCACCTTGGCCTCCCAAAGTGCTGGGATTACAGGTGTGAGCCACTATGTTCAGCCAAGGATGAGCATTTTTATGCCACATTGTTTTCCAAAGTGATCATACCAACTTACGCTCCTATGTGTTCCTCTTGCTTCATATGTTCACCAATAATATTAGTAGACTTTTTAATTTTTGCCAATTTCAAGGGTGGGGTGACATGGTATTACACAGTGGTTTTGCTTTGCATTTCCTTAATTACTAATGAAGTAGAATATTTTTAAATAAATTAATTGGATATTCCATTTTTCTCTGCCATGAAATGCTTGTTCAAGATTTTGCCCATTTTTCTACTGAATTTTTTTCTAACTGATACAAAGAAGTTAGGAATATATCCTGGGTACTGACCTTTTTTTGTTAGTTACATTGATTGCAACTGTCTTCTCCCAATTTGTGCCTTGTATTTTCATTCTCTATGCTGTCTTCTGGTAAATAAAAATTCTTAATAGAGCTGAACTTATAAATATTTTCCTTTATGGTGTGCCCTTTTTATATCTTACTTAAGAAATCTGAGAGGAGCCAAGATGGTCAACTAGAGACATCACTTTTTGGATGGTCCCAGCTGGAAGATAGAATATTGGACTGAGGAAAGCAGAGAGCAGTTGCACCTCAGGTATGGATCACAGGGAGAGACAGCAGAGACATCTGTAGACCCAACCAAGAAAATCTGCAAAGCTGAGAAAGAAGATAGAGAAGATAAGACAGCGGTGTGGTCCAAACCCACAGAAGCTCAGAGCCCAGTAAAAGGGTAAGGGGGACTTCCCCTCCCCCACATAGGTAACTTCAGTGAGCATCAGGACATAAAACATTTTTAAGATGCTTCCACCCTTCATGAGCCGAGGCACCACACCTAACTAGAAATACAGGGGTGAAACAGTGATCCACAGGAGTTTGTGTGTTCAAAAGGGACACTTTTCAGGAAGAGCGCCACAAGAGATCAGAGTGCTTGCTGGCTATCTTACATCTAGACACTTTCTCCTCTGCACCCCCTCTAATCTTGGCATTAGAGAGAGTAATTTTAGTTTTCAGGTCAGCTGGTAGCCACAGCCCCTCCACCCCGTTGCAACCACAAGAATACCCTGAACTGAGTAGCACACGAATGACTATGTCCCCACGGCAGGTATGCATTCCTGGCCAAGCCTGTCACTGAGAGTGGGGCTGCTGCAATTTGCAAGTTTCCTGCCCACGGGCATTTCACAGGATTGCAAGCTAGCAGCTTAGACAGGCCAGCCAGAACTAGTGTTCCCCACCAGACAGAGAGTGGTGCAGGGACACACAAGGGAGAAATCACACTCCAATATGAGTGGCGAGGAAGCCCCTGCAGACATATCCAACAGAAGAGTATGAAGTGTCGCTGAGGAATGGGGATCTCCGAGCATGCCCATCCCCCACCGCTGCCGAAGAATCACCATATTGGATAGGGGCACAGCACTCAGAGTGAATTAGCATGGCCCCTGGTTCCCACGACAACTGAATGCCTCAGGCATGCCCCTGAACGGGAGCAGCAGCCTCTCTTCCCACTTATTACAATAAGGAGTGCAGCCTGAGTCAAGAAATTTGTGAATGGGTGCTTCTCCAAGGCAGGAGCATGCCCCTGGCATAGGCCCCTGTGGACAGACAGGCCTACCTCTCTTCCCTTGGGTTCTTATGGTGGAACAGGCATGCACAATTGGGGATCCTCCCACCTGCTAGTGTCCTGTGGAGATGCACATTAGTGGGTTAGACAGATGGAGGGGTAGTTCCAGAGCCGGTATCCAGCAGTGAGGGAACTCACATGAATTGATGTGATGGGACAGTGCTGTGGAGTTACAGGGAATGAATAGGGAGGGCGCCCATCTCACCCCACGGAGAAACTGCACTAGTGGACAAGGACAGAAAGATCCTGGCCTGAAGTGTTAACTCTCAAGCCATTAGGCCCCTCCCTAGGGAATAGGCTACCTGGCTTGGAGAGATTCCGTGAACTTCATACCAACAGCTCCCCTAGTGGCTGAATAAGCAACCTCTAAGACCCACCAAGGCCTTGCAAAGCCTCTCCGGCTCTCACAAAATAGGGAGGATTTATCTTGCTCCTCCCCCCATGCCAGAGTGAGTAGAGATCAAGCAAACACCTGGCAGCTACAGAGTCCCTTCTAAAGTTTGGGGCATTTGTACGCCCCACCTGGGGGACCAGAGCTTATCACAGGCACAAAGGCCTTCTCAGCAGTTGGCTCTTACACGCAAACATCAATCAGTGACAGGGAGAACAACCCTGTGGGTAAACATAGCACCTTCCAACTCAAGCAAACAGGCTGATTACTACTCACAAGTACCAGTCACCATCTCAGAGATTAAGCTGGGGGACCTAACTCACTACACACTGTTGGAAATAGGAGAAGACAGTAGGTCACAGGTAACAAAAGAGGTACACCTAACCTGCTAGAACACCCCCATAGGCAACTCGGGACCAGCACTCCTCTGACTAGCACATGCTCGGATTGATCTTTGGGGACCTGGGGACAAGACTGTAAGCCAGGCCTAGCACCCCAGGTCTCAATTGAGAGGCCAGATGAGAAGAAATCAGTGAAAGAACTCTGGAAACATATAGAAATCAGAGCAAAGGATACCCCTAAAAGAAAACAATAACTCCTTACCAATGGATACCAATCAAAATGAAAAAACTGAAATGACAGATGAAGAATTTCAAATATGGATTAGAAGAAAGCTCAATGAAATACAAGAGAATGCAGTTCCCATTAAAATACCAACATTATTTTTTGCAGATCTAGAAAAAATTATTCTATACCTTGTATGGAACCAGAAAAGACCCTAAATAGCCAAGCAACCTTAAGCAAAAAAGAACAAATTGGGAGGCATCTCCTTACCAGACTTCAAGCTATATTACAAGGCTGTAGTAACCAAAACAGCATGGTACTGGCACACAAACGGAGAGATACACCAATGGATCAGAACAGAGAACCCATATATAAAACCATTCTCATATTGCCATCTGATCTTTGACAAAGCAGACAAAAACATACAATGGGGAAAAGAATTCCTATTCAATAAATGGTGCTGAGAAAATTGGATAGCCACATGTAGAAAACTAAAACAGGATCTGCACCTCTCACCAATTATAAAAATCAATTCACAATGGAAAACAGACTTAAACCTAAGGCATGAAACTATAAAAATTCTGGAAGAAAAGACTGGAAAAACTCTTATAGATGTTGGCCTAAGCAAAGAATTCATGAAGACAACCCCAAAGGCAATCATAGCAACAACAAAAATAAATAAATGGGACCTGATTAAATTTTAAAGTTTCTGCACACAAAGGAAGCAGTCAATAGAGCAGATAGACTACCTACAGAATGGGATAAAATGTTTGCACGCTATACAGCCAATAAGGGGATAATAACTAGAATCTACAAAGAACTCAAGCAAATCAGCAAGAACACATCAAACAACCCCATTAAAAAAGTAGGCAAAGACATGAACAGAAGCTTTTCAAAAGAAAATAGACTAATGGCCAATAAACACATGAAAAAATGCTCAACATCTGTAATCATCAGGGAAATGCAAATCAAAACCACAATGAGATATCATCTAACTCCTGTGAGAATGGCTTTTATTTAAAAGTTCCAAAACAACAGATGCTGGCGCAGATGTGGAGAGAAAGGAACACTTATACACTATTGGTGAGACTGCAAACTAGTACAATCTCTATGGAGTGCAGTATGGAGACACCTCAAAGAATTAAAAGTAGACCTACCATTTGATCTAGCAATTCCACTACTGGGTATTCACCCAAAGGAAAAAAAGACATTTTATAAAAATTTCATTTGTACTCCAATGTTTATAGCAACACGATTCACAATTGCAAAGATGTGGAAATAGCCCAAATGCCCATCAATACATGAGTGGATTAATAAAATGTGTTATATGTATATCATGGAGTATTACTCAACCATAAAAAACATGGTGAACTAATACCTTTTGTAACAACCTGGATGGAACTGGAGATCATCCTCCTAAGTGAAGTATCACAAAAATGGAAAAACAAACAACACACATCCTCACTATTAAATTGGAACAAAGTGATCAACATTCATGTGCACATACAGCAGTAAAATTCAATGGAATTCAAGCTAGGGGGATGGAGGGCATGGGTAAATTCATTGCTAATGGGTACAATGCACACTATCTGGGTTATGGACACACTTATAACATTGACTCAAACTGCACAAAAGCAATTCATGTAACATTTGTACCACTGTAATATTCTGAAAAAAATAATTTTTGTTGTAAAAAAAAATCCCCTCTTTCTTCAAGTCACTAAGATATTTTCTATATTCTGACAACTTCATAATTTTGACTTTCACGTTTAAATCTTGATGCACCTAGAATTTATTTTTATCACATCTGGTAATCAATTTCTCCAGTATCATTTATTCAAACATCCATTCTTTCTGCACTGATTTGCTTTCCACAGATGCATGGATCTATTTCTTATCTCTCTATTCTGTTTCACTAGTCTATTTGACTCTTTGAACTAGTAGCTTTATAAATTTTGATATCTAGTATTCCAGCAAAGCAAGTCTCCAATCTTGTACTCCTTCAGGAATGCCCTGTCCATTCTTGATCCTCTGCATTTCCATCTGAATTTTAAACTTGGCTCATTGAGTTTAAATATACAATTGGGATTTTGATCAGATTGCATTGAATTTCATGCTCCTGTGACACTGAGCATTCATCTTTTCACCTGTTCTACAATTAAGACTCCTAACCATTCATTCATTCAACCAACAAATACTTAATAAGAGCCTAGAATGTGGCAAAAATTAAGGCGAGCACTGAGCATACAATGGTGTAGAAAACAGAATTAGTCCCTGCATTTGTCAAGGCTTCAGAGAGGAAGTCGTGGAAGAGGAATGGAGGAAAGAAAAGTAGTGTTCTAATTGTCTTTCCATTTGCTTTAATCCACTTTTTCATTTGCAAGCTAGGTGAATCATTCTTAAGACTTCTATCTTACCTAGCCTTTTACTTCTTGTTAGGTTAAGGTTCTCCAGAAAAACATCCAACAGGGTGTGTCACATATGTAGAGAGAGGGGAGTTTATTTTAAGGAATTGGGACTCAATAGGATGTGTACACATATAGAAAGAGACAGGGGTTTATTTTAAGGAATTGGCTCATGTGATTGTGGAGGCCTGGCAAGTCCAAAATCTGACGGGGTAGACCAGCAGTCTGGATCCAAAGGCAATCTGCTAGCAGAATTCCCTCTTTCTCCAGGAGGACCAGTCCTTGTTCCATGAAGGCTTTCAGTTGATTGGATGAGGCCCACCCACAACTTGGACAGCAAACTGCTTTACTCAAAGTCCACCAATTTAAATGTTAATCTCATCCAAAAACACCCTCACAGAAACATCCAAACAATGTTTGACCAAATATCTGAGCATTATGGCCCAGCCAAATTGACACATAAAATTAATCATCACACTTCTTATCCTTTCCTTTCTTTCCTACATCCTTGAATCCATTTTTTTTTTTTTTTTTTTACAAAAAGACAGCTTGAGTAGGAGGAGGGAAAGAGGGATAAAAGGAGTATATGTTAAGGACAGTCATCTCATTTTCTCTTTTTCTTCTAGCTTAAGCTGTGAGGACGGGCTCAACTCTTCAGCCTGTCTGATCCTGAAACTCCAAACAAACAGCATTGTGTCCATGCTCACCTCCCTCTAAAGCTCCTAGTACATGCATAGATCAGGGTGCCAACCTTGCTGAAAGAAAAAAAGAAAATCTTATAAAGCAGAATGTTTTTTAGGAGATGATAAATATAAACTCATTTGGAGTTTCTGTTTATTTCAAATCTGAAAGGTCCCCCATAGACTTTTATGCTTAAAGAATTTAGTTTTTAATCTGAAACAACATAAAATGATTCTTTAAAGTCCTATAAAATACGGTTCTGGAAAAGAAAAATATATTGCCTATAAAACAAGAGGGCCCTTTTGGGGATACTGGGAGCAAATATGTGTGTGTTTCTCTAAATCTCTCTTCCACACAAATGAAAGAAGACATACCAAATAACAAAATGTATCCTGCTTGTAAAATCATATAAAATAGTTTCTTCAGGATAGGCATAAAGCTCAGCTTATTCGCAAAAACCAATCTGTAAAGTATTAAAAGATAAGGATGCAAATATACAAATCTGATTGCACCTCAGCTCAGTTGAATAGTCCACCATCAGAAGAGTTTACACTACCATCTAGTGGTTCATTTAGTGAAAAGACATTTGTACCCTTCAAAATGCTTCAACTAGACAGGCAATCTAGTAGACATACACAGACCGCTTTGTCCTGCGAGAAAACAGGCTAAGATCAATAAAACAAGCACTTAGATATACAGTAGGCTGTTGTGGATAGACTGTTGAATTAAAAGTCTGAGATTTTAGCTCTAGCTTTGAGATCTAGTACTTATACCTATGTGATTTTAAATGAGTCTTTTAATCTCTCTAAACTTGTTTCACATTTACAAAATGAAGTGACTGCACTAGATTGGTATTTCTGAAGTAGTAAGTTATAACATACTAATCATACAGTCAATACAATGGGTCATGATCAGATTTTTTAAATTTAAATATAACAAAAAATTAGAGTGCTTTTTTTCTATGGATCACAGCTTTAAAAGTTGGAAAGCTAAGACTCCTATCAGCTCTACAATTCCATGTTCCTATGAATTGTAGCCATCAGTCCTGCCTCAGAGTGCTGATACAGAGTTTGTACCTGCCTAATTTACAGATAGATGTCTGACAGAACTGCCTGCTCACTGGGGAGATATCTTTTATTTCTCTCTTATACAATAATAACTCAAAAAGACTCCAATAAAAATAGAGGAAAATATTTGGTTTTGTTTATATGTTTTGTTTTCTTTTCTTCCTCCAGAGACTACTACCAGACTTTCTCATACAATGTTGCTCAAAACATGGTCCAGGGACCAACTACCTCAGATTCACCTGGGATATGACAGTGTATTTTAAAGTGGCACTGTCACATCCATCAAATCGGAATCTCTGGACATAGAACCCAGTGATCTGCACTGTCTTCAAGTACCCTAGGTGATTCTTATACACCCTAAAGTTTGAGAAATACTAGTATAATGTTCAATGACATGTTTGAGGAGAGAGCTCTTAGCAAGTAATATTGTTAACCCATCTCTATCCTAACATCCTCTGTGCTATCTCTGTCCTTTCCTTCCTTTACTCCTCCTGAAAGGAGAATATTCTTGTCCATTCCTATCACAAAAGGACAGATCTTTAATATCAAGGGGAGGGGAGTGAAAAAAAGATCTTTAATATCTAAAGAGAATTAGTCAATGGAAGTTCCAGTAATTTCCAAGTCTAAGATCTATAGTCTCAAATACACTGACTGAAACAAAATGATTTTTAACATATGAAGCTATACTGATTAGACAGCCATTGTTCCTTTGCACATAATCATGCTTGATATTTGTAAACAACGCTTAAATCCTTTCTCTCCAAAATTTCTAATTAAACACTTCTGAGTATTAGTGGTCTACACCCTTGCTACTCAAAATGCAATCCCTATCCCAGCAACATCAGCATTGTCTGAAAGATAGAAATAGACTCTCAAACTTTACCCCAGAATCAAAATCATCCACATTTTAGCAAAATTCTCCCAGGTGAATTGTATGTATTTTAAAGTTTAAGAAGCACTGATCTATAAATAGTGGACAAGAAATAGTCAATCAGTAAATGCACAAGTGGCTACAACCAGGATTTCTGATGAAGCTCACAGGAAAGAAAGAAAGGTAATGTCTTTCACACAATGTTATAGACTGAATGTCTATGTCTCCCCAAAATCTATAAATTGAAGCCCTAACCCACAATTTTATGGTATTTGGAGGTAGAGCCTTTGGGAGGTAAACAGGTTGAAGTACACCTTGATCTTGGACTTCTCAGCCTCCAGAATTGTGAGAAATAAATATCTGTTTGAGTCACCCAATATATGGTATTTTGTTATAGCAGCCTGAGCTAAGCCAATGCACTAAGTATCTTTTTAAACGTGAAATATGTTCTCTTTCTTTTCAAAAAGGTGGGGGCCCTAATACCCCTTTTCCTGCCTATGCAGGAAAGCGCGGAGCAATGCACAGGATGGGTAGGGAGAAGAGGGATGAGAAGTGGGAGGGAGAGGACCACAAATCTCCATGTAGTTACTGAAGGTTCTGAACTAAACAAAGTGATTGCAGGTGGAAAAACTAAGAAATAGCTGTTATCAGTATGAAATCCCTGATATAAGGAAATAAGCCAGTCAACTCTAGAAGAAATAGACACAGACTATAGGCCCAACTTAAACCCAGTAGGATGCCAGAATAAGACTACAGAAGCATTTCTCTAATTGGCAATTACAACAGAGATTCCATTGCCTACAGTCAACAAAACAGGTATTGTTGTACAGATGTTCACATGTTACATAAATCCCATCATTGATGTCACAGTATTTCAGGTAAGCTGAGTATGTGTGGAAGACACGAAAATTGCCTAGGAAGGAACAATTTGGAGACTTAAGGCTGGGATTTATGTTTTTGGTACTAATGGAAATTGATAATAAAACCATAATTGTAATATCCTTGACATTGAAGGGCACTTCTTTCTTAAGAAATGAGGATGAAATAAGCCACAGAGGAATCAAATACCAATAAATGCCCAGTCAGATCATATATTACCTCTGGCTTTTGGAGCAAGAGAATCTCCTTCCTATTATTAGGTGGTGTCTTTCCTATACTGACGTCTCCTGCCCTGCTCAAACTAGCCCCCAGGTTTGCATCCACTTTTAACTTTCCCTCTGGTTTGATATTGTTTCCCTAACTTTAAATTAATCTCTATCTCTGGTGGCTCACGCCTGTAATCCTAGCACTCTGGGAGGCTAAGGTGGGAGGATCACTCAAGGTCAGGAGTTCAAAACCAGCCTGAGCAAGAGCGAGACCCCCATCTCTACTAAAAATAGAAAGAAATTAATTGGCCAACTAAAAATATATAGAAAAAATTAGCCAAGCATGGTGGCTCATGCCTGTAGTCACAGCTACTTGGGCAGCTGAGGCAGGAGGATCGCTTGAGCCCAGGAGTTTGAGGTTGCTGTGAGCTAGGCTGACGCCACGGCACTCTAGCCCGGGCAACAGAGTTATACTATTTCTAAAAAAAAAAAAAAAAAAAAAAAAAAATGAACCTCTATCTCCTTGCTAGTCTAAATTTCCATTTAACACATTCATATGTATCCGGTATTGTATCAATTATACCTTCTTAAAGAAGGCTTTTCCAGAGTCTTCCGAAATTCTCCATTCTGCACTAGCTAGCCTCAATGCCTTAGTGCATCTTTATTCTACCTTGGATTTGGCTGGGTACAAACTTTCAGGTTAAAATTTGAAGGCATTGCTCCATTGCCTCCTAGATTTTAGTTTTGCTTTTGAAAAATCTAAGGCCATTCTGATTCCTAGTCTGTTGCACATGACTTTTTTTTTCTTTAATATCCACACCCCTAGGAATTTATGGAATCTTCTCTTTGTCTTCTGACTTTTGAAATTTTGCAGTGATGTACCTTATGAAATTAGATTGAAACTGATTCATTTAGTTCTGGGGAATTTTCTTGAATTATTTCACTGACAAATTCCTCCGCTCTTATTTTCTCATTTCTTTTTATTTTTTGGAACCTCTTATATTTAAGTGTTAGACCTAGAATGACATTTCAATGTTCTTTTCCTTCTTATTTTTCATTTCTTTTATTTTTTGCTCTATATTCAGAGATGTCTTCAACTTTATTACCTAACCCTTCCATTGAGTTTATCACTTTTGTGATATATTTAGTTTCTAAGAACTTTTTTACTCCTTATATATTCCTTTTATCGTATTCTTTCTCTTCATGATTATATCTTCCCTGTCTCTGAGAATATTAATGATAATTTTAAAAAAAAATTTCTTCTCCCTACATTGTTTCTGTCTTTTCCAAATTACTTTTCATGGTTTTATCTTTCTTTTGTGCATGTGGCTTTCCTCAAATGTCTGATAATCTTTGGTTGCCTTCTCATGTTAATATTTAAGAGTGAGGGACTAAAAAGCTAACTGGAAGCTATTTCATTTATTTGGGTGGCACTTGCCCACTGTGAGCTCCATCATTAAATATTCTAGAGGGCCTTTCCAGTTGGGAACCTCCAATATCAGTTTTATATGCCAAAATCTATTGGTAGCTAACTTGTCAGCCATTCTTCCCTCCATCTTGGCTAACACAACACTGATTTTTTTAGGGTGGTAATTTGACTAATCCAAGGTATGAAACAGTCTTGTGGAAGCAGCTGGACTATAATACAGTATCAAAAGGGCACAGTAAAACTTGGCCATCGGTTTGGGAAGCATCAATACCAAAAGAATGCAATTCAGGGGTAGGTAGCAGAACTGAGGTGGCAGGTGTAATCACATAGGTAGTTATATCATGATTCCAAGCTATAATATATCTGTTCATTTGCTACAATATTATAAAAAGTGACTGGGAAAGGGAGGAATCAAAGGAAGTAGGATGCATCAAAAGGTACCAGATACTGATGCTGGGGAGGAAACCTGAGGCAAAAGGTCACTGTACACAGAAAGCCAAGACTGAGAGATGGAATAGAAATTACAACTCAGGGATTACCTGTGCATCCTGGGCTCTTGTTGGAAAGTAGGCACCAGGTTGTTGATATTATTGATCAGACTGCCACCAGAAGCACTGGTGAAGGCTTGAGTCCACAGATGGGGGGTCCAATATCTGTAGAAAGTTGAGAAAGACATTGAGTAGAGGAAACAAGACAGTGACAGGCAACATAGGTTAAAGAAACATCTAGAGCATCCTTGAGAGGGAAAATAATTCACACAAGGGCAACACAGTTGGAGCAAAAGAGAGAAGGCTCAGGGCTGACAATTAGTTGTACGTACCACTATGGCCATTCCTAGTATAAAACATGAAAATACATCCATACTAGTTGCCAAATAGCAACTGCACTGAACCCTCAAAGTGTCCCCCCCTCTCTCTCCACCCTCTTGACAACTCCTACACCCTCCCTGAAGGGCCCTTTATATGCTGAATAATCCAGCATATAAAAGGGTAACACATGGCCCAGCAGAAGGTCTCCTGGAATCTGTTTCAGCCACTGTCCATTCTGATTGTCAGTGCTCATGCATCATCAGTTACTCAATATTTTGCTGTTAATATATTCCTGAGAGGCCTAATCTGCATTGTGGATATAACATATGTATGCCTCTCTGATTCATGAAATTGCATGCAAATGAACAAATTGACAAATGCTTTTGCACGAGCAACCCAACTGTTTAATACCTTTAGATAAAGTTAGCACAGAGATACTCTAGGAGGTCATGAAAAGAATTTTCATCAATAGAGGTATCCTCCTCACACTGGAGGCTAACTTGGAGGCTCTCTGGTCTGCACAGCTATTCTTCATATCCCTCCCAGGTCTATGAGACACTGTAGTATTTACCAACCTAATAAGGCCCAGTAAAACAGTTTCAACTCAGGACTTCCTATTAAAGATGAAAGGTTGAGCACAAGGATTTAGCTCCACGTCCTCCAATAAGCTCACTAAAATGACCTTATATAATTTTAAGGTATAACATATAAGGACAAAGAGATCAGGAGAAGAAAAAAACCACCACAAAAATTAGGAAGCTAGAAAGTAGACAGAAGAGTGGTAAATTTCTTGTAAGACCTAAGAAATTTCAATCCTAAGCTGGTAGTGGAGAAAGTCAAGAACCAAAGCAAATCATACTGCATAATCACCAAAAAGCTCAAGAATTAGCACCAGTAGGTGTTTTCTAGAAGTCAGGTAGAGGAAAGTGGTAGTGTGAAAGGACTAAAAACGCTAGTTGAAAATCTAGTTAATTATTATAGTTAGACACCACTACAACTCTCCCCCTACTCTAGTCAGGTAACCATGGCAAAGACCACTGTAAAATATTATGTTTATTCTCCAGAGAGGGTAAAACAGAGGATCTATGGATTGAGGGGTACCAGACACAAAGGCTAGCAGGGAGTTTATATTAAAACAGGGAGATAATTTAACAAAGCCACAGATAGCCAGTGAAGATTTTTTTATTTTTAAATTCAACTAGTTACCAAAGAAATATAAATTTAAAAAGTAATCTTTTTTCCTATTAAGCTGGCAAAGACTAATGATAATATACCTAGTGTTAATGAGGACACAAGAAAACAAGCTCTCTCACATTCTGCTGGTGGTAGGTAATTGTTAAAATCTTTCTGGAGGTTATATATATTAAAACTCTTAAAAGTACAGCCCAGCCACTTCTAAGAATGTATCATATGGAAATTAGAATAGACATGCAAAGACTTAAAAGAATGTGTATAATGAGCAAAAAGAAAATCTGGAAGCAACCTAAATGCCTAAGAATAGATGATTAAACAATTACATATTTATACAATGAAATATCATTGAACTGGATATTTATATTGCTTCTGCAACTTCAATATGCACCTTTCTCTACTTTATCCACTGTTTTCCACCCTACTCCATGAAGGCTCATCTTTATATATTTCATCAAACAGGTTCCCTTTACCCTCTAGCTTCAGATTGGGTTTGGCAGATGGGAAGCATCTACAAGAGATGGATGATCTGATGAAAGAGCAGAAAGAGAGAGGTCAGGGTATTTATTCCTCTTGCTCCCTCTCTGCTGGGCTATAGTTTGCCAGTGGCTATGTTCTTCTCCTGAAGACTTCAGCTCTCAAGGAGTTTCTGTAACCATTCCCTCTTGCACCCGTTCAGGCCTAGCGATAGTAATGGCTTCCCCGTTGCCAGCCCTGGCTGCCGCATCATTCTCTAACCCTTTGTAAACTCTCTTCAATTATTCATTTTAAGTAAATCATCTATTTCCAGCTAGAAACCTTACCATGTTGCCAATGCAAATCAAACTCCATTGTTACATTGTAAGACATTGTACGGATTTACCATAAATTTATTTAACCAATACCCTACTGAAGAACATTTAAATTATTTCAAACCTTAGTGAGGAGTCTGACTTCTGGCCAAAAACCTATCTGTGATCTTTGAGGCTCAGCCACAGGCAATTACAAAGGCTTTACCTGGCAGGCCTCACGGAGAAAGCAGACCTCCCCACACTAGACTTGATGCATAGTCGATGCACTGCAGTCTTGGAAGGGAGTTGTGGTCAAGGATTCAGGCCCTCCTGGCCAGCTATGCTATTATACATATCAGCATTCCTAGTCCAGGCACTTCCATTTGAAGGCCTCTTTATCAGGGGCCCTCAGTGGCTGAGGCCTTTCCCAGACACTTCCACTGAGACTCCCTTACAAGGGGGAGGGAGGGAGCCTGGAAAACACTTTTCTCCACTCTGACTCAGTACTCAAAGCTTTTCTACTCCTAGCCCTTTCCCCGTCCCTCCCGCAGCCCATAAAATGAAAGATATCCTTTGTCCAGGGCTCCTTTGGCAGTGAGAAAACCCCACATCTGCAGTAATCCACCTTACCCTCGCCTGGTGCTGTTCAATGGGGAAGACAGAACACTGGGGTGCCTGCTCTTTCTCTTCATTAGCCTCTTATTTATACTATAGCAATGAGTAATTAAAGGCTTGACTGTTACTTTCATTGTTACTTGAGACGTTACTCCAGCTCAACTCAGCTCTTGACACTTTCCTATTATAAACATTGTTACAATAAATAACCTTGTATATACACAGTATCTCATATGTGAGAGTACATGGTAAGATAAATTCCCAGAAGTACAATTGCTGGTCAAAGAGTAAACGCATAATTTTGATAGCTATTGCCTAATTTCTCTCCACATAAATTACAGCAGTTTACTCTCCCCCATGAATTTATAAAATTGCTTTAGATAATTTATTTAAAATCTCTATGCAATAGTCTTCTCCTCTATAAAATGGGTATAAATGTAAAACATACTTCTTAGGGCTACTGTGAGGATTAAATGACTTATTAAAAGTTAACTATCTAGAATAGCGCCTGGCTGTTATTGTTATTATTTCCTTATACATTTGACAATACAGAATGTCATTTTATTTTTGTCAGTCAGATAAAAAATGGTCTGTCAGTGTAAGCTGTAATCCGTATTTCACTTAGTATGAGTAAGGTAAGCATTTTATCATATGTTAAAGAACAAGGAAGCTCATTAAATACTGATAAGGAACAATCTCTAATAAACCCTATTAAGAAAGGGGCAAAATATACTAACATTTTTGCATAAGGAGGAGAAAAATAACATGCACATATATATTTTTTATACACACAGAATATCTCTAGAAGAACACACTGGAAATTGGTAACTCTGCATCCTTTGGGCCCTGAAGAAGGGATAGGATATATTTTTCAGAGGCAGAGGGAGGAGGGAGGAAACAAAAGGAAAGAAAAGGAAAGGAAAAAGAAAGAATAATTTGTAAAATAAAACTCTTAAAAATATTTTTAAATCATTGTAAAAGAATATATGTTTAATGACACGGAAAATGTTCACAATAAACTGCTGAGAGAAAATAACAGGTTATAAAACAAATACATATAATCCAAATCCAGTAATCATATATGCATAGGAAAAAAAAAGAATGGCAAGGTATAATCAAGAGTTTTAACAATAATTATCTCTGGGTAGTGGATTTACCAGTCATTTTTGTTTTTCTTTCTGTGCTTTTTCTTATTTTCTAAACTTTCTGCTTTGAAAATACATTACTTTTGTAGCTAAGAGGAAATGTTAGCTTTAAAAGATAATACATAGCAATAAAAGATGTAACAAAATAAACATACAATATAAATAAATCTCAGATATAATTTTAAATAAAAGAAGCCAAACAAAAAAAAAAAAAAGATACTAGAAGTAATTTTATGCCTAGTTGGTTTTCTTTTTTGTAACTCACAAAGAACAAAGTAAAGGGGAGAGAGATGGGAAGATCTGTATTAATTAAACTAGAATTGAAAGAGGAATGATGGAAAGTTATTAAAAAGAACATGAATGTGAGAGAAAAATGTGTCATAAGGTAAAAATAAGTGGGCCATGGGCAATGCAAACTCCCAATATGGAGAGAAAAAGGTTAAACATTTCCTCATACCAGCCAATTGGTGGCACCATGAGCTCAGAACTTGGTATTGGCTGGAATAGATGGATTAAGTTGGTTCTTGGGCAAATAGCCTTGATTCTCAACCAAAAGAATAGACATGTTAAGGTGGGTTGAACATAGTTATATATACAATTCTGGCAATTAAAAAAAAGTGCAGAGCAGCTTAAGAGGATTAAAGAGTTGGGAAGAGAAATACAACTGAGACTTAAGTCAGAGGTTAATAATAAAGGCCTCCCTGGGATCTTCTAATCCACCAAACAATCAAGCCAGTCAAAAAATCTGGATTCCAGTCATGATCTGCTCTTCTCTAGATCACTCTGAAAGCTATCCTTCAAGGCCTGATTAAGATGACATTTTCCACATGCAACATTTACTGATCGCTTCCTTTATTACACTCATATGTGCTCATCTTTGTCTGTCTTGCTTAGTTACTGGAGTGCAAAAGCCATACCTCTCACTAGGTATCATGTTCCTTAACATCTGGGAAATTTGTCTTATGCAGAATTCCTAGCTCTCTGCCTTTCATGAAAAAGATGCTAAATATATTTTGTTTGGTTTTTGAAATGTGGACAAATCACAATCTCCATATTTGAGAGGAATAAAATTTAAATAATCAGAAAACAAATACTTATTGTAAAATATACAAATTAAATCATGTGTGATAAGAATTGTATCTAAGAGATCAAGGAGAAAAATAATTTTTTAAAAGGCTCCTGGGTTTAGCAAACTTTATCAAATATTTGTACAGATGGCTAGCTCAACATAGTCTTGTATTGTCCTGTAATGCAGCTGAGGACGTGAACAAAAGCTGCTTACTGCCAATGCATCCTATAAAATTAGGATACACTGGAATGATCACAAACCCAGATAATGACAGGTGTACAGATCTGCTTAGACCATCATTCAAATACACACCTGCATTCACTTAAATGAGTTTGTGGCCCAACTCTTACTCTAAATATTGCTATGCAAACCAGATCAGTAAGAGATGGAACTAGGAGAACTAAGGGCTTCCAACTACAAACAAGTGCTAAATTTCTCTCAGAGTGGTCTTCATAGAACATTCTCCTTATGTGGAAATAATGGCTTAAGATATATACTTCTTTTATCACAATTTGAAATTTTTATTTGGCCTTACCAAAAAAGGTAGGAGTATTCACAATAATCTATCAGTATCCTGTAAGAAGCTAATTTGTAATACTGAATTTGGGTCTTTGACAATTCGAAACTTTTCGTTTGCCATAAAATAAATTTATTCATCAAACAGATGTTTTGGTGTCTTTAAGAAGTTATCTCCTGGGCAAAGAATTTAAATAGGCATTTCTCCAAAGATATACAAATGGCCAATAAGCACATAAAAAGATGTTCAACATTATTAGCCACTAGGGAAACGCAAACCAAAACCACCATGAAATACCACTGCACTCTCACTAGGATAGCTACAATCAAAAAGACAGATAATAACAAGTATTTGCAGAGGGCGTGGAGACACTGGAAGCCTTATACACTGCTGGTGGGAATGTAAAATGGTGCAGTCACTCTGAAATATAGTCTGGCAGTTCCCAAAAAAATTAAAAATAGAATTACCATTTGACCTAGCAATTCCACTACTAGATATATACCCAAGAGAAAGGAAAATGTATGTCCACATAAAAACTAGTATACAAATGTTTATAGCAGCATTATTTATAATAGCCAAAATGTGGAAACAAGTCACATGTCCATCAACTGATGAATGGATAAGTACAATATGGTATAGTAGATTCTCATTATTGCCACAAACACTGAATTAGCAAATCCTGAACCACTGCTCCTAGGGGAAAATACATCGTTAGGTTCCTGCTGTGGGCCTCTAGTTGCAACATTTTGTCAATCAGTACATATCTTCTTTTATATGTGTTTTTGTTTAAAGATACCTTAATATATATTGTTGATTTATTAACACGACAAACAGTCTGAACAAAGCTTATTTAACATATTTTCTCCTAAGGTACAGCACAGCCTTCAGCACTTAGGAACAGTAGTAGACAGCCCTTCAGCATGGTATTGGGGGGCCATTTTAAACAGTGAAATCACAAATAAAAAAAAAAAACAAAGACAAATCCACAGAGACAGAATGTAGGGCTAGGAAAGGGAAGGGTGGAGAGCAAATGTTAATTAATAGGTAGGGGGTTTCTTTTGGAGATGATAAAAAAATGTTCTGGTATTGTATGTAGTGAAGATTACACAACCTTGTGAACACACTGAAAGCCATTTAATTGTATAAATTTTTTTTTTTTTGAGACAGGATCTTGCTCTGTTGTCTGGGCTAAAGTGCAGTAGCTTCATCATACATAGCTCACTGCCACCTCCAATTCCTAGGCTTGAGTGATCCTCCTGCCTTAGCTTCCTGAATAGCTGGGATTACAGGTGTGCACCACCATGCCCAGCTAATTTTTTAATTTTTTTGTAGAGACAAGGTTTCACTATGTTGCTCAGGCTGGTCTTGAACTCGCGGCCTCAAGAAATCCTCCCAACTCGGCTTTCCAAAGTGCTGGGATTATAGGTGTTAGCCACCGCAACCAGCCAATAGTATACTTTAAAAGAATATGGTATGTCTGCACACATCTCAGCATGGAAGAAAAAAAAAAGAATATGGTATGTGAATTATATCTCAATGAAGCTATTTACAAAAGAAGGTTGTCACATTATTTTCTGACATATATAGCAATCATACATGCATTGACTTTCTTTTCAAATCAACACAAAAAACAATTGCACTGTATCATATTATTACCTGATTGTAACTTAACCATCATATTTCTAGCACAGCAAGCATAAAGTTAACTCCCCTCTGAGAGCACGTTTTACTCCTATTAAAACTGCTCCTGGGTTTTCTTTTAAGTGTGTAAATGAACATCTGGTTAAGAAAAAAAATTTAAAAATAAACTTGCAACAAAATTCTTTTATTGAAAATGAATGGCCAGGAGTAATATAATCCCAGCAACCTGGGAGGCTGAAGTGGGAGCACCGCTTGAGGCCAGGAGTTTGAGACCAGCCTGGGCAATACAGTGAGATCTCGTCTCTAAAAAAAGTTTGGAAGTTAGCCAAGTGTGGTGCTGTGCATCTGCAGTCTCAGCTACTTGGGAGGTTGACACAAGAGGATCACTTGAGTCTGGGAGTTTGAGGCTACAGTGAACTATTATCATGCTACCGCACTCCAACCTGAGCAACATAAAGAGACCTCATTACTACAAATATTAAAAAAAACTGAGCCAGGTGACACACACCTGTAGTGCCAGCTACTCAGAATGCTGAGGTAAGAGGATCACTTGAGCCCAGAGTTCAAAGTTGTAGTAAACTGTAATTGAGCCACTGCACTTCAGCCTGGATGACACAACAAGAGACTGTCTCAAAACAAAACAAAACAAAACAAACAAACAAAACAGAAAGAAAAGAAAAAGAGAACATTTGCATATGCAAGTTTGTAACATGACCATCTAGGCAAGCTCCAGGAAAAACAACAAACAAAAAAGGAGAGGAAAATGTTACAAATCACTCAATAACCCAGTCTGAAAACCCCTTCATTATTCTAAAACCACACCCACCTGGTATGCAATAGTGTGGAAACCACTCCTCTATTCAAACCCTCAGCTTCTGGACTCCAACAATATTATCATGGAATCCAAAAATCACAATAATATGAAAAAGAAAACAAAAAAATGAACTGTTAATAAGTCATTTAAAGGTCACCTAGTCTACCTAGGTTCTACATCCTTCTTTCCTGCCTAACCAGAATTCTTAGCCCATATGTATGACTCATAGCAGGTCAATTTTGATTTCCTTAACAGAAGATCTTGAGATTTATTAGGACACATTCCATAGTTAAATGCCAACTATGTGCCAAAGGTACACATGATTCTTAATTTAAAAGGAAAAAAAAACCCTGTACGTATTTGTGTCCTCAAAACTGAAGTCTGCTCTAAAACCTACCTAAGAGAGAACTAAAAAAGAAAAATAAATAAATAAATAACAGGCAAAAAAAACAAAGCAAAACAAAAACCCAACATGGGGAATAAATGAGCTCCTGAATTGAAAGATTCTTCAAATCCCTTCACTTGCTTTATTCTTCTTGAAAGCATTTATCTCATCTGGGGTTTTTAGTATATATCTGTTTGCTTATTATTGGCTATCTCTTCACTAGCCTGTGAGCCCTATGGGGTAAAATGTCTCTCATCCAGGTAAGACCCCCATTCTTAAAAATGCTTTTGGAAAATAAGAATCATTTTAATTCATTATAAAGTATTTACGTATGTATGTACTTAACCTAATACATCTCCAATTTTAATGCACACATGAATCATCTAGGAAATCTTATTAAAATGCAAATTAACTAAGTCTGGGCTACAGCCTGAGATTCTGCATTCTTAGGAAGCACTCAGGTGCTGCTGGTTCCCAGAATATACAATGTATATCTACTTTCCTTACAGCTAAGGTAAATTTGATTCCACCTTCCCCTTTTCGTCTAGTTCTAAAGGAAAAAGTATACAACTAGGGAACTTCTGCAAAACAATCCTTAAAGGCTTATCAATCCTCCATGCTTTCTCTTCGTCAGGCACAGTTCTTTTTCTTGATCATATTTGGGGATCTTCTGAACCCTCTCAAGTGCTGTTCACACGTATCTCTTCAACTGAAAACATTATACCTTAAGCGTGATAGGGAAAAACTCCTAGCTCCCTTTATGTACTTCGATGGCATGGCTGTTTCTGAAATAACACTGTGATATAGCTTCATTTTTAGTTTGTAATACCAGATGAACTGAGGTACACTATGGTTGCTCCCTACATTGAACTGGTCTACTTATCTACTTTGCTATCTCTCTATAAAATATCACTGAACGTGATCCACTGGCTTTCTGAAAGAATTTTTCAGAAGTTAAGGTTATTTTGAATTTTAACCCAATTCTCCAAGGAACCAGACCCTGGTACTGAGGAAATAACTTATTCTGTAGGTCTTTGTTTTCTCATCTGTGAAGTATTTAATAGTTAGGGATGAGAGTCATGAATGTACTCTAATCTTCCTTCCAAGAGTCTATGATAATCTTGGAGTCGTTATTTTCATTCTATGCTTCACTGCATGGGAACTATTACCTTTATTTTGCTCTGTGTTGCCTAATGATGGGCTCTTTTTGCTTACTTCCCAGTTCTCCAGAGAGAAGAACCTGCCAAAAAACTACATATACATATTACTACATATAACTAGCCTTACAAGGAACTCTCTAAGAATAATTAATATGATGAGCTGGAAATATATATCCTTGAGTAACTAAAAACAAAAATCACAATTAAACTAAAAAAGAAAAACCTTTAAATTATCTTTTTCAATGCCAAACAAAAACAAAAACACACACGCAAGAGCCAAATTCACACCTTTCTTGTTCGCTTTTGCTGTTATTGTCTTGACCACAGTCAACACCTGCGCCAAGGTAAAAGCAGTGCTTAGGTCTATGTGACTGGAGAGAGCTGGAAAAGCAATCAATTAGCTCTTCTCCTTAGTCTCACCAGCTGTGTTTTCCTGATGACACAGAATCTGTCCACCTGCTCCCACATATGGTACAGCTGCAGTTAAAGTAAAACACCTGGTTCTGTACATTCACTCCATGCAGTCTGTGAGAACAATGCTAGCTGTACATCAGGCAAGCAAGCCCCAGTCAGCATTTTCATCTTACTGCCTAGATTAAGACCAATGCCATTTCAAACTACAGACGCTAAAAAAAATATGCCTTTCATCCCCATAATACAAATACAACAATTTGAAGTTATAATAATAATGTCAAAAAATTGTTACATCAAGTTAAATGTCATTAAGAAAAAAAAGAATTTTTATAAACTATGACAATACTAGATTACAAATTTGGTTGTCATTAACCACTTCCCAAACTATTTAATTTAGAACATTTATAGGAAAATAATACTAGTAAAATAAGTTCATTAATCCCTACTAGTCAGGTTTCATACTTCATATTAAAAATGGTAGTATCGGCTGGTCCAAGTGCAGTGGTGTTTACAACTAATTGATCACAACCAGTTAGATTCCTTTGTTCCTTCTCCACTCCGACTGCTTCACTTGACCAGCCTTTAAAAATAATTTTTAAATTTATTAAAAAAAAAATTTAAAAATGGTAGTATCAATGCCAGTATATGTGCTGAATGAATAGATAATGCTAAATAAACAGCGTGTTAGAAATAAAAATTACTGGGCCAGGCGCGGTAGCTCCTAGCACTCTGGGAGGCCGAAGCGGGAGGATTGCTCAAGGTCAGGAGTTCGAGACCAGCCTGAGCAAGAGCGAGACCCCCATCTCTACCAAAAATAGAAAGAAATTAGCTGGACAACTAAAAATATACAGAAAAAATGAGCCGGGCATGGTGGTGCATGCCTGTAGTCCCAGCTACTTGAGAGGCTGAGGCAGGAGGATTGCTTGAGCCCAGGAGTCTGAGGTTGCTATGAGCTAGGCTGACGCCATGGCACTCTAGCCCGGGCAACAGAGTGAGACACTGTCTCAAAAAAAAAAAAAAAAGAAAAGAAAAGAAATAAAAATTACCAAGGGATACCAAAATCTACCAATGCTCAAGTCCTTTACATAAAATGGGGTAGTATTACACACATCCTCTTGTATACTTTAAATCACCCCCCTATATTAATTATAATACCTAATACAATGTAATGTTATATAGGTAATTTTTATACTATTTTGTTTAGGGAATAATGACAAGAAAAAATAGTCTGTAGAGTTCAGCATAGATACAACTATCTGTATTTTTTTTTCCTGAGCATTTTCAATTCACAGATGAGGAACTAACAGATATGGAGGGCTGACTGCAGTTATTTTTCCTTCCTTAATCATTAACTGAATATAAGTGTACATTTACCCATTGAATTCACTTTCATTACTCTGGAATCCTGAGACACATACAAATTCATTTCCTGTTTCATCTGCCCTGTCTCCAGCCAAGAGCCTACTTCATTATCTCTCCAACACATCTACCTAGTCTACTCACTGGCCCCAGAGCAGGCCTTGTGCCAGTATTGAACTTATCCCACAATGGCAGATCAATTCCTTTTTCTTTCTGAGAAAAATATTAGCAGTGCGGGATCACTAAAAGTTAGATATTAAAAGCAAAATTTAATAAGCTGTCACATGAATTAGTTTACAATAGTGGAAATTGCCAAAATATCTTTATGGCAGTGATGAGCTGAAAATTGGCAAGGCTTCTTCTATGGACCTAGGTCTGGAGAGCTTGATCTACATGAAGTTTTTCTTCCTCTATGTCATCAACAGCAGAAAGGACCTATTTTCATTTCCAGCACAGTCCTGTCTGGTTATAGAACTTAACAGGTTCATTAATTCCATTCTCTACTGTCACACAGATGGAAAAATAACGTCTCCTGTAACCACAGGTAATAGGTACATCTGCAAGAACCAATTGCTCCAAAACGGACAAAGCTGCACTTTCTCAGAAAGGTGAAAAGATCTGAATGATGCTTGGCAACTTCATGAAGCAGTCAATCATATATCTGCCTTTTATACAGAACACTTGGAAAGTTCTCTAAAATAAAAGGTGTGATCTCACTACTACAGGCATCTCACTACTAACACTGAGCAAATCAATACTGAATGTTACTGTTGTTCATAAATCTGTTCCAAGGTACTTAAGACAACAGAAGAGCTAAATGTCTTTACTATTGTTTACAGCAAAGATCTGATAGAATAGGCTTGGGGAATTCCCATCTGACTAGAAACTATAAAGACTCTCCAAAACATTATGTACGGTATGACTCCATTTATGAAAAAGACTGCACTATGCAAACACTAATAAAATATTATGTATGGTATGATTCCATTTATGAAAACTATACACATTATAGATGTATATAAAGACAAGAAGGTCTGGAAATACATATAAACTTAGTGATGAGGTAAAAGGGAATTTTTACTTTATTTGCTAGAAAATTTTTTTTAAATGTCCGTTAAGTACTTTTGTAAAATATTTTTCAAAAATTATAGTGCCAGCTGGGTGTAGTGGCTCCCGTAAGTAATCCCAGCACTTACGAGGGAGGCTGAGATGGGAGGACTGATTGTGGCCAGAAGTTCAAGACCAGCCTGGGCAACAACGCAAGACCTCATCTCCAAAAAAATAAGACATACTAGCCAGGTGTGGTGACACATGCCAGATACTTAGGAGACTGAAGGAGGAGGACTGCTTGAGCCCAGAAGTTTGAGGCTGCGGTGAGCTATGATCGCACCACTGCACTCACTCCAGCCTGGATGACAGAGTGAGAGCCTGTCTCAAAAATATATATATGGTGTCAAAGCAGAATATTATAGAATAAATAATACTATAGAAATTATAGCATAAATAATACTCTCCTTCATTCAGAAGGACACTACTATTTGACCAGAGACATGGCCATCGAGTGAGTCAATTCATCATCCTCTTAACCTGTTTCCTCAAGTGTAAAATGGAGATGGCAATGGTAGTACTCATTCACAGGCTCTTGCAAGCACTAAAATAATCTATCCCCATGTAAACTATTATTTTTCAAATTACATATGTATTTACAAATATTGTTTAAAATGCTATGCAAAACACTACTTTATACAATTAAGGCTTTCTTTAGATAATTCACAACATACTTTATACGGCAATTATATAGAGTTTCTAAGATCATTACAGAAATGGTCATTTTAAACAGAATAATAGACAGAGAAACTACCATGGACTAGGCTAAATCTCCACAAAGTCTAGTAAATTTTGGTCACAAGTCTTTCACAGAAGTATCCAGGAACTTCCTCAAGAAACAAATTCCTGTTATTTTCTTGTCAAATACCTCTCACAAAAACAGAAGAAAAATCTGCACAACCTAAACTCTGCATGAAGGCCAGGCGAGGTGGCTCACACCTGTAATCACAGAACTCTGGGAGGCTGAGGCAGAAAGATTGCTTGAGCTCAGAAGTTTGAGACGAGCCTGAACAAGTAAGACGCCATTTCTCTACTAAAAACAGAAATAATGAGTCGGGCGTGCTGGCATGCACCTGTAGTCCCACCTACTTGGGAGGCTGAGACAAGAGGATCACTTGAGCCCAGGAGTTTGAGGTTGCCTGGCTGACGCCCAGGCAAGAGAGCAAAAGACTGTGTCTCTAAATAAATAAATAAATAAATAAGAAAATAAACTCTATATGAGTTTTACACATGTTAGAATGATAAAGAGAATTTATCTGTTCCCTCTACAGCATTCCAAAGGCCATGTTAGGTCCAATCTCTCTTTTCATTCATCATGTTATTTATATATCCTACTGCCTACTCAACATCTCCACTTGAATGTTTAATAGACATCTCAAACACATGTCCTGTATCAAATTTCTGATTCCTCACCCCATCCCAAACCTACCTGGGGGTCCTACCCACCCCCACCCTAGCCATCCCAAAACTCAGTAAATTAGAAACCTAAGCTAATAATCTTGGTGTCATCCTTGACTTCCTCCCCCAACCCAGCTCCTCTAAATCAATACATTGTCACATCCTACCAGATCCACACCTTCAAAATATCCTGAATCCAACTATTTCTCCATACCTCCATTATTAACAGTCTAGTCCAAACCACTCTCTCCTGGCCTATAACAGTAACTTTTTCTTTTTTTTAAGACCGGGTCTCACTCTGTCACCCAGGCTGAAGTGTAGTGGCACAATCATAGCTCAGTGCAGCCTCTAACTCCTGCTCAAATGATCCTCCTGCCTTAGCCTCTGGAGTATCTAGAACTACAGGTACACACCACTGCACCCAGCTAGTTTTATTTTTTGTAAAGATGGGGTCTCACTGTGTTGCCCAGGCTGAAAAATAACATCTTAATTTGTATTTCTGCTTCTGCCCTTGCTCACTAGTATTTTCTCCAAGAGTAATCTCTTTAAAAGGTAAACGGGGCCGGGCGTGGTGGGTCACGCCTGTAATCCTAGCACTCTGGGAGGCCGAGGCGGGCAGAGTGCTCAAGGTCAGGAGTTCGAAACCAGCCTGAGCAAGAGCGAGACCCTGTCTCTACTAAAAAAATAGAAAGAAATTAATTGGCCAACTAAAAATATGTAGAAAAAATTAGCCGGGCACGGTGGCACATGCCTGTAGTCCCAGGTACTTGGGACGCTGAGGCAGGAGGATCACTTGAGCCCAGGAGTTTGAGGTTACTGTGAGCTAGGCTGACGCCATGGCACTCTGGCCTGGGCAACATTGCAAGACTCTGTCTCCAAAAAAAAAAAAAAAAAAGAGCTTGAAACCAGCCTGAGCAAAAGCGAGACCCCGTTTCTACTACAAAAAGAAAGAAATTAGCTAGACAACTAAAAACATATGGAAAAAATTAGCTGGGCATGGTAGCGCATGCCTATAGTCCCAGCTACTCGGGAGGCTGAGGCAGGAGGATCACTTGAGCCCAGGAGTTTGAGGTTGCTGTGAGCTAGGCTGACGCCATGGCACTCTGGCCTGGGCAACATTGCAAGACTCTGTCTCCAAAAAAAAAAAAGAGTTTGAAACCAGCCTGAGCAAAAGCGAGACCCCATTTCTACTACAAAAAGAAAGAAATTAGCTAGACAACTAAAAACATATGGAAAAAATTAGCTGGGCATGGTGGCGCATGCCTGTAGTCCCAGCTACTCAGGAGGCTAAGGCAGGAGGAGGATCACTTGGGCCCAGGAGTTTGAGGTTGCTGTGAGCTAGGCTGATGCCACGGCACTCCAGCCCGGACAACAGAGTGAGACTCTGTCTCAAAAAATAAATAAACAAATAAAACTTTCTCCATAAAGTTTTTCCTAAAACAGTAATGATGCAAAGTAGATTCCTCTATTTTGTAACTCCTCAAATTCCTGCTTAACTGAATCTACTAATCATATTTCTCTCTTAGGACTACCATAATTCTAAATATTTCATACACTTATGATACGTGGCAGAAGCTTACATCTGTGTGTAAATCCAGTCACATGGCCTAGGAAGAGAAAATCTTACCTACTAATGATACTTATGTTATTAATTTAACATTTGCTCATCTTTATAACCCAAATATTTCTATTTACATCAATATCTGGTAAAACTGGAAATTTTTAAAAGAGAAGAGCCAGATAAAATTCACTCAAACCTGACATAGGGACATATATCAAGTACATAATAAATGCTTTGATGAATGTGATGCAGATAATACAACATAAAATGGTCCATTATTCCAACAACTATGATTCCAAATATTCCATACACATACGCTGGGTGGGGGAGTCTTATGCCTGTGTAAAAATCTAGTCACATGGTCTAGGAAGGGAGAATAAAAACTCTTATATGGTGTTTTCCCTCATCTTTTTCTGTGCTGGTCCAGCACGAGAAGTTTATTGGACACCTTTCAGAATATAGCAATAGACTAAGAGTTTGAGATGTAAATTATAATAATAAGAAAAAGAATCAAGGAGCAGAGTATAAGAGATTATTTTCCCTTCCATAATCTAATGGGGTGATTTTTGTGTCTTCCAGAGCTGCAAGAAGACCTAAGCTTGAAGGCTCCATATATTCCCAACAAAGTAAAGCATTTTAAACTGAACTTACCGTTTCTTTTCTTCAGGTCCTGCTATGGGTCCCAATGCTACAAACAATTTTACAAAGCTAGCAGGGTGATCAAACAGAGGAATCATTTCAGTTAGCCTCTTTTTAGCCATTGTAACAAACTCAAAATTATGAAACTGTAGAAACTGGTATAGACTAAGTATTTTACTGATAGAATCCAAATCAAGGTGGTTCACGTTACTTAAAAATACTTTATTACACCTCTCTAACAGTGGAGGATAACTATATTTAATATTTTGAAGAAACTGTACTATTCTTCTTGCGATGTCTACCTCAGAAGAATCTGTGGTGTCAAAAAGAAATTCTGTTTTGTTCACTAATTGTTCTTGAAAATATCGTGATATTAAAGAAGATATGTTGACCATCAAGATAGACAAGGACCTGAAAAAGAAAAAAGATGCAAAGATTTTTATATCACCTAAGAATAATGACCAATTCTAAAACTAAATGATAAGATATGGAAAAGAAGTGGTAAAAATATTATGAGTTTTATGCCACAAAATTTTTCTTTTAAATACTAGTAGGAGTTGAATTCTGATCTCCTAACAATCAATCACCCCTTTCAGACAAAAAGTACTAAAATAATATTTTGCATTGATTGTATAAAGTACCTTTTTCTGTACATAAAATGACATTGGTGGAGAATATTCTAGTGAAATTTACTCAGAAACATTTTGGACCAACAACCCATGAATGTAACATCAAAAATCTCATTTTGAATTTTTTGAAGTAGACTTTTTTATTATTCCTTTCTCTGCATAGGTGTAATTTGCTAATAAAATCTTAGCAAAATTTTTCTCACTATTTTTTTTTCTTTTTCTTTTTTATTTTTTTTTTGAGACAGAGTCTCACTCTGTTGCCCGGGTTAGAGTGCCGTGGCGTCAGCCTAGCTCACAGCAACCTCAAACTCCTGGGCTCAAGCGATCCTTCTGCCTCAGCCTCCCGAGTAGCTGGGACTACAGGCATGCGCCACCATGCCCAGCTAATTTTTTTCTATATATATTTAGTTGGCCAATTAATTTCTTTCTACTTTTCTTATTTATAAAAATAAAACATAACTTTTTTTTGCATTCACTTCACTAGAAATTCA
>CAUYRT010099803.1:0-35070 GCA_963574885.1 Lepilemur ruficaudatus | reverse complement strand
TTTTTTTTTTCTTTTTTTATAATCCTGTAGCCCCAGCACTTTGGGAGGTCAAGACGGGAGGATTGCTTGAGACACTAGTTTGAGACCAGCCTGGGCAACATAGTGATACCCATCCGTACAAAAAATAGAAAAATTAGCCCTGTTTGGAGGCACCTGTAGTCCTAGTTACTTGGAAGGCTGAAGCAGAAGGTTCGATTAAGCCCAGGGGTTTGAGGTTGCTGTGAACTACTACTGGGCCACTGCACTCTAGCCCTGGCAAGAGTGAGATTGAGATCCTGTCTGTTAAAAAATACACACACACACACACACACAAATTGGTGTTCTCCACCTTTTTCTCTTCTCCCCATTTCAATTAATATACATATGTGGTAAACAACATTTTCACAGGAAACTAAAGTTCCCTCCCCAGACCTCCAGTCTTTCTCCTCGGTGGCAAACAGTTCGTGTTATTGCCTACCAGAGATTTTCTGTGCATAGACAGATTTCATGATTGGGAGAGAGAGGAAAAAATTGTAAGCTCGAAAGTAGGGTGTTTTCTGTAGGAATCCAGATGTTCTCTCTGAAAAGATTTTTGCTTTGCTTCTACCAAGTAATCCAGAGCAAATCACTTTTTTAATGTTAATTTCTGTGTTAATTTCTTAACATTCCCAGAAAAATTAGGTAGCATAAACTTGAACTTCACACCTGTGTAAGAGTAGATTTATGGTTACAAATTTATCACAGGAAGCTAAGGATATAGACCAGGCCCAGGCTTTGTGTGTATTTGGAAATGATGGGCTATCAGTTCCAGACCCTACTCCCAATAGGCCCAAGGTTCTCCCTCCTAACAGAATATAGCCATTAAAACCAAGTATTTTTTTTTCAATTTCAGAATATTACAGGGATACAAACGTTTTGGTTACATACATTGCTTTTATACCATTTGAGTCAAAGTTATAAGTGTGCCCATCCCCTAGATAGTGTGCACTGTGTACTGATTAGATGTGAATTTTACTCATCCTCTCCTCCTCCCTCCCACATGCTGGATTTACAATGAATGTTATTTCTATATGTGCACATAAGTGTTGATTGATTAGTTCCAATTTAATGGTGAGTAGATGTGGTGTTTGTTTTCCCATTCTTGTGATACTTCACTTAGAAGAATGGGCTCCAGTTCCATCCAGGATAATACACGAGGTATTAGTTCACCATTTTTTTTTTTCTTTTTATGGCTGAGTAGTAAAACCAAGTATCTTGACTACCAATATTGTAAAAACCAAGCCAAAAGAAAACTAAACTCAGCATCAGGTTGTTGTAAGTCTCCTCTGTTATTGTCTGGTTTTAGGGGGAGGGGTGTGATAGTTCCCTTATTTTCTTGAGAAATCAACAATACATTTCTAAAAATATGTTCATCATATTTTATCCAGCATTATCTACGTACTTTATAATGGGAGAGTTTTCCGGTTACATAGTCACCAATATTGCCAAAAACAGAAGACCTGGAAAATACCTTATAGAGATTTCCAGTTTATAAAAATGCCAACTAAAACATTCCTTATTGAACACCTCTTAAATAGATCAAATTCTAGTGCTCTTTCTTTCAACATTAGTAGTGACTCCTATTTTAAAAACTCTTTCACTTGACCCTGCTACCTCTTAAGTCCTTTATTCAGTCAACAAACATGTGGATACCTACTGTGTACCAGGTCCTTTTCTGGGTGATGGTGACAATTCTGAAGAGTGGATTGTAGACAAACATATCAAGTGAATAACTTCTCGGCCTTTTGGCTACGATCAAGTGTAAATATTAATACATCACGTGGTGATGAGTGATCTGGAGAAAAGCAAAGCAGAATGTCAGTGAGTGACAGTCTGACTGGGGCCATGCAGAGAACTGACTGCTGTTTTACACAAGGTGGTCAGGAAAATCCTTTCAGACAAGATAACATTTGAACAGTCAGGCTAGAAGAGAGAGTGACATAGAGGATGCTAGTTCTCCAGCCTATATGGAGGGCTAGCATTCAGACCAAAGGGAACCACAAATGCAAAACACCTGAGGCAGGAACACATTTGACTGCTCCAAGGTGGCCAGTGTGCCCGAAAAGAATGAGCGAGGTGGACAGTGGCAGGAAATTAGAGAAGCCATCTTTCCACACATATTCCCTCCTCATCCAATCAATGCCGACACCCTGAAACCCGTCCCAATGTCTCACGCACTGTCTCCCAGCTCATCCTAGTTCAGGCCTTAAGCACCCTTGTTTTGTTTATCTGAGATTACCTACTACAACACTTCCCAAATACAGGTGCTCAGTAAATGTTTGATGATAACATTTTGACTTACAATTTTTCAAGAATACGTTGTCTTGGCTGTCCCTCTCAATGAGCACCTAATGGAACACATATCCCTGAATTTTGTTTCCTTTGGCATTACAACCTCTGGTTTGAAACTTGTGATGGGAAATGAAGTTATGTTCACACACAGACTTGATCAGGCTATGTCACGTTTTTTATTTGCTTAATTGGTACACAGTTCACTGAAGATACACTTCACTTTTACACAGGCTTGTAAATAGAAAAATACGTTGACACACAAAAATATGGTACTTCAATATCAAATTTAAACAAATGATTTCCAAAAATAATACTGGTTATTTATTTCAATAATTAAAGGTGGTTCTTATGTGTGTACTATATCATGTATACACATTTAATTACATATTTAAGGCCAAGGAAATCTGTAGATAATTGCTCATTTGGTTCTTGAAAACTGAAACATACATTTTCTTATTTTTAACTACACAAATAGACCATATAAAATATGCCCTGATGCATAACTATAAAATTATGATGTACTCTACTGATGTCTCATGGCAACTTGAGAAGGCACCGCTGTGTGATTAAGACCTTGCCCTTGAAACATCTGAATCTTTCCCTCACTAGAATGCACAATTCAAATGCCTAGGCTTCCAGGATGTCTTTGGAATTTAAAAACAGCCTTCATTTCTAGGATAGAAATACTGACCGTGGCTAAGTTTGTTATGGGAGTAGTAGGACAGTGGCAAAAAAACATGACAGGTACTCAACAAGAAGCCATTTGAAAAGTATATAAAGTAACTATTTTTCATAATACTTGTATTTCTCTAATCACTGTTCTGCCAAACATTTGCCATCACAAAATACGTTTATTTTTATTCTTTCTCTAAATTAGGATGAGTGATATTTCTTTCTATATAGCCATTAAGCTCTCTGGAAATTTTAATTTACTTTATTTAAAGCACTTTAACAAATAAGAATTTTCCCTTAAATGAATACCTTTGCACATTATAAACAACTTCCATGAATCATATTTTAAAACCACCTTTAATTTGGTATGAAGACACCTTGGCAGTGCAGCAGAATACATGGTTTTGGCAAGTCCCAGCAGGTAGAGTAAATGCTCATGATCTCAGTGAAAAATACAGGCTATAGAATACCTCATTTTTCTTATATTGAGCTAGAATACAAATATGACTGCTTAAATACAAACATCTTCCACCAAATAGCAAACAGACATTTTATATAATTAAAAACAAATTCTTTTAATTCAGCCAATGGAAAAGTAAAAAAAAGTTGCAAATATCAACAATACAGAGCCTGATGGTGAGGACAGAGATGAATATTTTACAAGCTAATTGAAACTGCAGCCTGAGGATGCCAGATCAACATTATAAATATGAAGAAAAAGAACATAAATATTTACTCCACAAATAACTTCAGCAGAAGCACCAGCGATGTTCAGATGTGGCCAGCACATAGGCCAAGTATAAACACACGGATCACAGTGACCTGGAGCTATAAAATTGAGTTCCCGACCCTTCAATCAACCATTCAGAGCAATGGGAGCATAGTGAGGTGCCAGAAGTCCCACTTCAGTTGCTCATACTGCATTAAGCCACCCTTCTCCCCACCCTCAGTCCCTTTCCCACCAACAAAAAAGTCACAGGGAGTGTACAATTGGTCAATTTATCTAGAGTCTGTGGATATGGCCATAATTTGTCCTATATTCATATTAAAGAGAATGCTTCATAAAATGAATACTCAAAGACATTGAACTGATGTGCGTGCATATTCTTATTTAACATTCAAATGATTTAGATGGCATTTTAGAAGGTCACCTATGGTATGAGTTTTTAAATTTGGATCCAAAACTGTGATAGTTTTATAATTGCATCTAAGATCTCAAATGTGAGATTCTGTGCCTATCTACATTAAGGCAGGGACAGTATCCTCCATCGCTCTACATAATGAATATACTCTTCTGCGGCTGCAAAATCTTGAATCCCACCCAGAGTGATCTACTGTCATAGCCTAAGGTTTTATAAGGCACTTTTGGCTCTGTGAAATATTTCTCCTAACTCTGAGGCTGAATCCTAAAGAAATATTTACAAAGTGCAAGAAATTAATTTTAAAACTGGATGCTTTATTGATAGGTCTAACGGAGATGGTAAGAAGCAGTTTGTATACAATGCCCATTCATCTCTCACTGTACCAGGTATCAATCATAGAGAAGATCACAGGCATGGGCCACTTGAAATACTATGTGGCTTAGATGACTTTTCAACACCCACATACCCCCTTATCCTTGACTTCATTTAGCTGATCTGTAGAGGTGTGACCATTGGACCGCACCACTCCTTCAGGAATCCAGGACTTGTCCACACACCGTTCCATTCGCTTCATGATCAGGTCCAGAAGTGTCTCAATTGCTTGACTTATATTTGTCCCATTGGCAGCACTAGTTTCAAAGTAGGGAATTCTGGAAGACAGATAAAACTTAGGTAACAACACGTGGAGGGAAAGGACAGTGACCTTTGCCCTTGATGATTCAAATTAAAGAATAAGTAGAGTACAAATATACAAGATGGCAAAAACATTTTACCACCTGAAGGTTCATTAAAAAGTAAAAAAGACAATAAAATAAAAATAATTTACACTGCATTCCTAATAGAGATGCAAAACTGGGAATTTTAGACTATTGATCTCCAAAAGATAATTTGCATTCTTTTTTTAAGGGGTCATATTTATGTAATAAATATTTTAGTAGCATTTATAGAGTTAAAACTTAAGAATTTAAAACTTTATTCCTGGTACGAAAAACTGTTTAAATTCCTCTATGTGAAAAGACTTGAAAACTTTTAGAAGAAAATATAAGAAATTATCTTTTTGACATTGGGATAAAAAAGCCTTTCTTAATATAGATACAGGAACTCAAACCACAAAGAAAAAGCTTGATAATCTTGATACTTTGAAAATTTAAAACTTTGGTGCCACAACATACATCATAAGCAAAGTCAAAGATGAGCCACAGACCAAAACAGATAGTATTTCATATAACTGAAAAATGGGCTAGCAATGAAAAAAATACAAATAATTCCTCAAATTAAAGTAACAAACAAGATAATACAAAAATTGACAAAGGATATGCACAGGAAATTCTCAGAAATGATATTTATGAAAAAATGTTCAACCTCACCAAAAAGAAAGGGAAGGGAAATGCAAACTAAAATAATGGCATATAATTCCCACTTGGCATATAAATAATGGCATATAAATTCCCATTTCCCACCAAGGGAAATGCAAACTAAAATAATGGCATATAATTCAAACCCACATTGACAAAAATACAAAAATCTCCCTATACCAAGGAGTGGGAAAAGAGGAATTTGCATTTACTGCTGGTGCAAGCATAAACTGTTATAACTACTTTGGGAAATAATATGGTAATAACTGGCAAAGTTGAAAATGTACATGCATTATATGCCTTAATAACACTACTTCCAGGTAAACAGTCTAAAATAGAGCTAAGGCATATTGATGTGCAGTGAGTTATAGGTATACCTGAGATGACATTGATCCCATAAAATGAAGATAATACATTTTTGTCACCCCAGTCACATATGATAGTTGATTAAAAACTGCAAAGAGGCATTTTTTGTGATTGGATTCAATAAACATTTATTTATCGAGTACCTATGATATTATTGAGCTAAATCCTGGGGACAGTTTGTGATGCTGCCATTGCTATAAGAATGGAATTTTAGATTGAAAATTCTCAAAATACTTAAATTTTCTTCATCATGATCTTTCTCAATTACACCCATGAAAAAAATCAGTTAATGTCTACAGAACATTTCTCATACTTAAGGAGAGAGCTTGACCATTCTATCACCATTCATAAATATATTATTGCATGGAAAAGCAACTGAAAAGTTCACCCCGGAAGAATAAATTGGAAATACAAAAAAACAATAGTTAAGCAGTAAATTTGCTTTAATTACTAAGTCACAATAATGTATGCCTCATTTTTTAAATTATCTCAAAATCAATTATAAATATCTTTCCAACTCGAGACTTCAAACCCATTCAATTCCTCAACTCAATCTCCAATTAGCTATTTCTACTTTCCATAGTTACTTCCCCCTCAGCTCCTGCAAATTACTTCACGCATATTTTTGAGGCATACATAAGAAAACACAGCTGAAAGCACTCTGAAAACTGTAAAAGTTATGCATAGAAGTTATAGACAATGTGGGACAATAATTAAGAGTCATAACCTCTAGAGTTAGGCTGCCTGGATTCAGATCCTAGCACTGCATCTTATCAACTGTGTAACTCTCGCAAACTATTAACCTCAGTGCCTCAGCTATTTCATCTACAAATGCCAAGGAATATCAGTTTCTTCTTGTAAGGACTAAATGAGTTGATATTTAAAGCCCTTAGATCAGAACCTGACACATAGTAAACATTTGATAAGTGTTTCTTATTTCCAACACAGATATGGGTTAGGTCACAAAAGTTTAATTGTAATTTTATTTTTTAAAGATCAGAACTTATCATCCCAAAGAATCAATGTCACTAGCAACATTGTAAACATTAAATTCCCAAACTAGCCCACAGAGTTTGGTTTAATCAACAATGTAGTTTGTAAAATCTACAGTACTGCCCTAATTCTGGTACCTGGGACCATGCTTCCCTACATCATGGATGGCTCGCTCAGCCTGTCCTAGCCAAAGTGCTTCATGCTCCAAAGCATCTGCCTCCTTTAGGCCTCATCAAACCCTTCACTCCTCAAGTGACCTTCACTAAACACTGGAGAAAAAAATGGATCTTACTTTATTAACTATGACTAATGCTTCTAGTTCAATGTTTATTAGCTTAAGCAAATATCTAACTGGTAGAATTTCAATGTATAGGAGTTAAGTAATAAATTTTTAAGTCACTCATATTAAAAGATATGCACTATTAACAAGATAGAGTTTAGAATTATAACTCCAAAGTCAAGTAATAAACTTATTTTAATTAAAAGTATATTTTCTTGCCATTTGTGAACCTCCAGGTCATGCAACCAGGAGTCAGGTAAACAATTTTTTTTTTTCTTTTTTTGAGTCAGAGTCTCACTGTGTTGCCCGGGCTAGAGTGCCATGGCATCAGCCTAGCTCATAGCAACCTCAAACTCCTGGGCTCAAGCGATTCTTCTGCTTCAGCCTCCCAAGTAGCTGGGACTACAGGCATGCGCCACCATGCCCGGCTAATTTTTTTTTTTTTATTGATTGTTTTAGTTGGCTAATTAATTTCTTTGTATTTTTAGTAGAGACGGGGTCTCGCTCTTTCTCAGGCTGGCTTCGAACTCCTGACCTTGAGCCATCCGCCCACCTCGGCCTCCCAGAGTGCTAGGATTACAGTCGTGAGCCACCGCGCCCAGCCAGGTAAGCAATCTTAAAATCTTTAATCATTCAGAGTTTTCTGAGCAAGTGGGGCAATAAAGTTTTCATTTCTGCATGAATCAATGAATGCTAGAGATCACTACGCTCAATTCTTTGAGTTGCCAGAGGAAAAGAAAACTATACGAGATCCACAGAGCAGATTCTGAATTAAGACTTTCCTTCTTAAGGAAATGATAGCCCAGAGACAGAAATGTACATTGCTCTTACATTTGAAAGTGGGACTGTGCAGCTTGCCCTAAGGGCATTGGAAGTCTGCTAGATGAAATTAGAAAATTTTTATGCCCATATATTCTTAATGCTCACTTTTAAGAGTTTAAGCTACTTTATCTGAATACTTTTCTTAGATATGTTATATGTTTTTAAATCAATATAAAAATATCTCGAAGTCTGGACTGGGGAGGGAAGTGAGGATAAAGGAAGAAATAAAGTTAAGATTTTGGGTTCTAGAGCCAACTACTCATATCCCCATTTCCAACTCTGGGACCACTGCCTCTATATCTGCAAAGGGAAGTAACAGAGGTCCATAGCATCATGGTACGGAGGAAATGGGAAAATAGATGTAAAGTGCTTAGCACAAGCCTGGCACCCAGAAATAAATTTTAATCTAATTGGATTTTTTTTCTTCTCTCAGAAATATTCTGCTTTTCCCAAAACTTATTAGGAAAAAATTTAATAATTGTCCCTTAATTTCAAGATGATGAACCGTCCCCGGTTTAACCACAGAAAGATACTGTTCCTTCTGTCCACATGGTGGTGCTAATGCAGCGTTACCACGGAGCAGTATTGCCAAAGGCATGAAAAATTCTGTGCTGCTAATCCCAGTCTGTAAATGGCCAGTTGCAATACATGCAGGCTAACTTTAATGTGCTTTTCAAAAACAGATGAATCTTAAATTTTAAAATTAAAAAAAATCAAATGAACAGGTTCAAATCAATGAGAGGGACATGATTGCTTTGCGGTTTTTCACCAAGGTCTCACTCGTGCCATGGGTCATGATCCACATCCAGCTGATTTCTATCATTTACTCCCGTAAAACCAAAGGATCCTAAATACCAGTTCGAAGTTTCCAGGAATGATAATATGTTTGATGATTCTGTCAAATGGTTCTAGATCTTTGGTTCACATGTGGCTCCAGAAGTTATGGAGAAATTTCTCACTAAAGTGAGAAGTGTATCTCGCTACTTTTTCATAGTCTGTGGGACGCTAAATGAACAACATTTACAGGAAATGCTGACTGTTCGAACCCGGGAGATTACAGCAAATGAAATGTAGATCCTTTACTGAGTTAAATGGGGCTCTGCAAATCAGGCTTGTAAGTATGACTGAGGTTTATTTGTGTGGTTTTAAAACATGCCCAGTGATATATCCCTAATTTATTTCTCAGATCAAGAAAGGATGTCAACAAGTTTGCAAAAATAAAACTTTCAGACATCAAGATATTCATACATTTTATCAGATTAGGTAAGACTCTGAGCATTCTGCTGAATTAAGCCACTTGAAACCCCTGGAATTATCGGAACTGATATTATTAATGTTGTGAGTAAATGTTTTAATTCCTCTTACATTCCAGAGACTCTTGAGTATCTTGCTCACCAACAGCCAGCAGCCGTCAGTGGAGAAAATGTCGTATTAAATTTACTGCCCATTTCTTTACACAGCACATAAAATATGTACATTCAGTTGTCATGCTTTGATCATTGTCACAATTTTCTGTATTTCCCCCAACTCCAAATCAAGAACAAAATCTTATTATGACCACCAACAACCCTCTGTGAATAAAGCAGTGTGGACAGGCAATTTGATGCAACCATTTTTACTCACAGAGTGAAGTCATCATCTGCTCACTTGTGGTTGGGTATTCCCTTAGTACCAATCCCAGTGTCCCTTCCCAGTCTATATCACAGCTGATATAATTAAGGGTGCAAGGGAAAAAAAATTCCTCCTCTCCTTAGCATGGATTTTCCAATGATAAGTCATTGTGCACACTTCCCTCACCCACGCGTGGCACAAGGAGACGACTGTTACATGTTCTGTGCATGAATGACTTTGTCCAAGGAAAATATCTGCCAGCATGCACACCTGCCAAGGAAAACGTCTGATAGCATGCATACCTGATAGTAACTAAGCGTCTACACTGGTTTTCTCAAACTGTTGTCCTGAACCAACAGCGGCAGCAGCATTGGTTAGAAATGCATCTATATTGGTTAGAAATATAAATTTGTGGACTCCAGCCCAGGCCTACTGAATCAGAAATTGTGAGACCCAGTGCTCAGGTGATTCTGATGCATACTGAAGCCTGAGATCTGACAATGTCATCTAAAAGAGGAGTTGCCATTGTTTCATTCTGCTTTCTCTTCTAATATATTTGTCACTGACTGTGTAGATATTTTTAAAAGTATTTCAGCAACAGTGTGAACTTTAATTGTTTGGCTGGCAGAAGTACAAGTTTGTTTTGCTCTCTTTTCTGACTTCATTGACAATATTACTAAATATATTAATAGCATACCGGAAAGCATTATTTTGCACTTGTCTTGGGAAAATTCAATTGGTTTACCAGAGAGATCACTTGTTTTGTTGGGAAGTGAGCTAAGAGCTTCATATTATAACTTAACCAAGTTTGACAGCAAAAAACAAAAGCAAAAATCAGCTAGAAAATTAGAAGTCAATGGACTCTTAGGCTAGAAAAAAAAAAATTCTGCTATTCATGCTGACAATTCACCTTTTCCACTTTTGGCTGCTCTGTGAACTCCTTGTTCTGGGATTTATTTGTCCCGGCACACACAGATTCATGTTCCAAATTTGCATGTAACATTCTTTATTAGGCTTGCAAAGTTTTTCTGACACAGTCTTTCATTCTCTGAATGTATGTGTATTCCAGAGAACCACTTGTGTAAGCCAATGATCCATTTTTATGAGTTGAGAATAGAAGATAGCCCAATAGTTACAAAAAAATATAAATTCAGCAGACAACATAGCAATGATATGAAGATCTACCATAAATTATACCCTTTTGGATTCAGTGACCAGCAGAGTCCTTTACTGGTTGCATGTGCAACCAATAAAAATGTTATAATTAAGAATAAAATAAGATTTCAGTGAAAATAATCATTAAACTTTAAGCCAAATGTGTGAAATGCATGTGAACAAAATCGATGCATCCTATCTTCCTCTGTAAGTGCCCAACAGCCTATAGAACACTTACGCTTCCTAAATCCAGAAGGAATTATTTCCATCCCTTTTCCTTCTTTTTTCAAGAGTTTCAATTATTCGTATCCGCTAATCCCTCTCTTCTCATTTTAACTCAACTCGGAAACTATAGATTAAGCCCCTGTCTGTGAACTACTCCCCAGCCACCCTGAGCTGGGCACAGCTGAAAGTCCCCACATTCCTCAGATACCCAACATGGCAGAAGGCCATATGTCTGGCCCAGGGACACCAGGCAGGCTGCAGAATCCTGAGAACCAGAACACAGGAAACAATGAAGGGCTAAAGCAGCCCAGAGGGGGAAGAAGTCAATCCTGACTTGGCCCCAATGCTTGAGAACATACTTGTTTGATCTAACTCCCCTAACTGCCTTTTTTTTTTTTCCATTTACTAACACAGTTCTCAAAAGCATGGTCTAGATACACAGTTTCCATTGCCTCATAGCTGACTTCCTCCTTGCTCCCTTGCAACACAGCTCCCAGCTTCAACACTTGAGCATTCTCTGTGGTATTTGACCTCCCCCTGTGTTTCTTTCCCACTATGTCACATGAGTGCCTCTCCAGGGAGGAGGGGGCTTCTCAGAACCACCTGTGAGGCTTTGCCAGCCGCCACCTCCGAGTCATCTAAGTCAGTGGTTCTCAACCACCATACATGAAAATCATGTTGAGAGCTTTTAAAAGGTACCAAATGCCCACGCTTTGTAATATGTCAGCTTGGCCAGGCTGAACAGAATTCCCTTTCTGGTTAGGGTGGACCACAAAAGAGATTTGAGGATAGAAGTCAAGCGGCAGCCATTTTATACTTTCATCTGTCGTTGCTTATCTGCTGGCTCATCTCATCGGCACACACGAGCAACCAGACCCGCACCTGGGCCAGGAATATGTGGTTAGCCCTGTGACAAAGGGCTCTGGCTTCTGCAGGACACCCACACTGTCCAGGTCAGAGGCAACAAGAACTGATGTGATGTGGGTTTCAGTCTATAATTATGGGTCCCAGCTATTCTCACTTTTTTCCTTCATGCCCAAACTTTATATCCACCTTCCCTTCTTGGCTGCCTGTCCTGTGGACTTCAAGCTTCAGCATCAGACACAAAGACAACAACGTACAGAGACTGCTTAACAGCTCCCACAATTGCAGATGGTCAAATCCCTGTAACCGATCCCTTCATATATATGCAGGTATTTCTTCCATTGCACCCTGCCTGATGAATCGAACTCCTCCAGACCAATTATGTCAGATGCACAAAGGTGAGGTCCAGACACAAGCATTTGTTAAACGGTCTCCAGATGTTTCTAACATGGTTAAACACCATCTACCCTCGGGTAAAAACCTCCACATCCAATTATAAATCCTTGCCACAGTAAGCCTATAGTTGCCGAGAATCCTCCAGGTGAGCTAGAATTGAGAAAGGTTTAAAATCCTGTTCTGCCCCACCCAATGTATTTTTTTCCTGATTTATTCTTCCTTTTCCTTTTCCACAAATCCAGCCTCTACCCATCTCACGGATCACTGCAACTTCCCTGTCTACTCTTTCCTCCCTCCATTTTACAGCCCCCAGACTGGTCTGGAAAAGTACACATAGCATCCCGCCATGTTCAAAGCAACTCCCTGAAAAGGAGGGATCAAATGTAATCTTCTTAGCTGGTATTCAAAGCTTTCCAGAGTCTGGCTTCTTCCCACCTGGCCAACCTATCCTTCCATTCTCTTTGCAGTGTA
Source organism: Lepilemur ruficaudatus (assembly GCA_963574885.1). Classification (NCBI taxonomy): domain Eukaryota; kingdom Metazoa; phylum Chordata; class Mammalia; order Primates; family Lepilemuridae; genus Lepilemur; species Lepilemur ruficaudatus. The sequence goes on along the minus strand of CAUYRT010099803.1, from coordinate 22,408 downwards.
AACCCTATCAGCTTTCTGAACCTCCCTCAACCCAAGGAAGAACAAAGCAGTGGTCACATGGGGAAAAGGGAAAGGACAGAATCCCTGGCCTCCTTGGATTCTGCCTAACCAATAAAGCTGCTAGCTGGGCACCATCCCTGACCTATCACACCACACCACTCTGCCTCCCCTCCCTTCTCATCCTTGATTGCTGCCTCCCACTTTCAATACCAGGGTTTGAAATTACATTTGGATCCTCAATGTATGAGAAGCAGAAGGCAAGTAAAGTACAAATTCCTTTGTAGATGCGCCCTTGACCCTTTAACATTTTCATAAGCAACAACTGACCACTTCTTTTATGTCTAACTCATGCAGCTGCTACTATGATCCTATTCCCAGAACTTGAGAAAGACAGCATTTTGCCAACCCTCCACCAGGAAAACACAGCCGAAACCAAAGGGGATCTTACATTCCTTTCCCAGTATAGAGGAACCCAGTCTGCAATTGCAGAACCCAGTCTGCACTAGCCAATCAGGCTTTATTATTTATTATATTTATCGGGTATGCTAGAACTCTCTACAATAGTATATGAACATGAACTGCCTTTAAAATTTCCTTGTCCCAGGAGTCTCATGTTTATATCTCAGCAAGAAGGCCTTACACAGTGCATTTCCACTCAAAGCTGTCTTTCTGCAAATGCCAAGAGATTCAGAAAACAGGACCAAAGCACTGAAGGAAGCCCCCACCCCATGGTGTTTCTATGGCTCCCACTATCACATAATATTAATATAGAAAAAGAGGTACTTGACACCTCCCAAGGCCTATAGCTGAGTTTGTGCTTTAATTTTTCACTTTTATCTTTGCATTACCCACTCTTGTGCTAATGTTTATATCGAAATGCTTTCTCTAGATTTCTCCACAAAAATACTCACCCATATTTCTCTGCAAGTCCTCTGGCTTCCTCTTCTTTCACTACTCTCTGGTCTTCCAGATCACTCTTATTTCCACATAACACTATATCTGGGTTTTCACAATATGCATGCACTTGTAGCTGACCTATTAATATAAGAAAATTTATTATAGGTAAATAATAATGTAAGCATATGATCAAAGGAGAATACATGCAGTTCTTTGAAAGCTGCAAATGTATATACAGATATAAGAAACCGATATGTTTTCAAAGCATCAATAATCTAATCTGTAAAGCTGCATAGATGGGGCAGAAATGTAAAACCACTCCTGTTCTTAAGCGCATACCCCAGTTAATTTATATCAGATAGTTATGAGAGAATGTGCTAACTCTCAAAATGTGAGTGCCCACATGTGCGCACACACACAAAAGGCCTGACTTTTTTATGGAGGTCACTTGAAAAGAAATTTGGAAGATTTCCTAATGCTTACTGCTAATCTTAAAGCTCTGATTTTCACATATTTTTTTCTCCACAGCAATGACGTTTTGATAAGAATTATCTTCCTACAAACTAACCTATTTCCATCTGAAATGTTTTTTTACATTCATCTATTATCCTAGAGCAGACAAAACAAACAAGATGCAGGATTCAATAAGGAGAAAAGACCCAGAATAAATACTAAATAATTCTGTCACCAGAACCAAGTGGAAGCAGGGGACTATAATTCTTTTTCTATAGCTTTTATTTCACCTGAAAACCTATAAATAGGCATAATTATAAAAAGCAGTTGACTCAAACAAAAGGGCTTCACACCAAGCTAAATAATCTCCCAAAGAAGGGAAAATGAAGCCTTACTTCTTACTCATCACACCCCAGAGTGAAATTAAAGCTGCCCAAACTTTCACAATAAGACATACCTCAAAGTGTATGGCCTAATTTATTTTTTTTTTATCACGGTTAACCAGAAGAGTGTTGACATTTTAGTTCCTCATTATGAAGTCATGTTCTTATCTTCTCAAGAGAAAGTCAAGTCAGCAAGCATTTACTGAGCATGAACACGGGCCGATACTTTGGGTGGAATTTCAGGACAGCTCTTTGCCCTCAAGTGGCGACTGTGGCAACAAGACCTACATGGGCAAGACCACACTGTGCACCATTTCCGATAACAGCCATGCCCTTTCTTTCCTCCAGGTTGTTACACAGGCTGTTCCCACATCCTTGAATACTCAGCCACAACCTTCCTTTGAGACTTGCTTCATGTTACCTCTACTGTGAAATCTTTCTGGTCTGCAGAGTGGCTCTGTGCTCCATGAACACCCTACATGTCCAGCATCATGGCTGTGAGCATGGCCTCAAGACCCAGTGCACCTGGGGTTGAATCCCAGCTCTGCCATTTACTAGCTGTTGGACCCTGAGGAAGGTATTTGTATGCCTCAGTTTCCCCTTCTGTAAATGGTGATAATGATACTACTTACTTCATAAGGTCAAGGTGAAGATTAAATGAGTAAATTCAGGGATTCTCCTAGTAAGGTCTGCAGACCAGCATTCTCAGTTAGCATCAACCTGAGAATTTGTTAGAAAGGCAAATTCTCAGGTCCCACCCCAGATCTACTGACTCAGGAATGCTGGAACTAGTAATCTCTGTTTGAACAAGCCCTCCTGTGATTCAGATGCACACTCACATTTGAGAACCACTAAGTTAATACACTAAAGCATTTATAAGAGCTGTGTAAGTATTACCAGTAATATGGTTAATAGTGGGTTTTTTTGGGGGGGTGGAGTCTGGGAGATGTGATTATTGGTGATTTTTTCCATCTCTTTTTTCCTGAATTTTCTACAAAGATTATACTTAAATAAAAAGTAAATGAATCAGGCTGGGCGCGGTGGCTCACGCCTGTAATCCTAGCACTCTGGGAGGCCGAGGTGGGAGGATCGCTCAAGGTCAGGAGTTCAAAACCAGCCTGAGCAAGAGCGAGACCCCGTCTTCTACTAAAAATAGAAAGAAATTAATTGGCCAACTAAAAATATATAGAAAAAATTAGCTGGGCATGGTGGCGTGTGCCTGTAGTCCCAGCTACTTGGGAGGCTGAAGCAGAAGGATTGCTTGAGCCCAGGAGTTTGAGGTTGCTGTGAGCTAGGCTGACGCCACGGCACTCTACCCCAGGCAACAGAGTGAGGCTCTTTCTCAAAAAAAAAAAAAAAAAAAGTAAATGAATCAGTCATTTTAGAAAACTCACTAAGGAAAAAGGCACATATGTAAACAATGACAGCATGAGGTGGGATGTGATAAGGACCCTATAAGCAGTAAAAACTGTAACTGTGGTAAGAGGAGGGGGAGAAATCCACAACTAAGGTTATCATAGAAAATTTCACAGAGGCCACTTTTGCCAGGTTATAAAGAATAAGCAGAACTCTAATTAGTTTTTTAAAAAGGGGGTGAATATAGAGAGGGCTTTTCAGACAGAGGGAATAATAGGAAAGAAAATAGTATATGTTAAACATATTCTGTTGGGCTCTTGTACCATTTGTATGAGGCTGTGGAAGTTTAGAAATCTACGCTACTGTAAAGTTTCCTTACAAAACACACTGGCCCTGGATGAGGGATGGCGTCAGCATGACTTGCTTACCCCTCTGAACTCCAGGAAAGACAGGGCATTCAATAGGACACTACCCAATTCCTTTCAGATTTCTATCTAGGTCCAGAGGGCTCAGCTCACTTCTCAGTCTCTGAAACCGAGCGGGCCTCACCTTTAGGCTCTTATCACCCTTCCAAAGAGGGCAGGAAGAGATTTGTAGCTGAGAGAGAAGGGCCTGCAAGGAGCAAAGGTAGGGGACAGACCTGCTGTCCTCTCCCCGGCCACTTAGGGCCCAGGAGTCAGCTGCTTCTGTAATGTAGCACTGTCTCTGTCCTGGCGTGCACCATTTTTATAAATACATACATATATATATGAGATATTTATTTATTTAAAATATATATACTTTTTAAAGCTATTATTTTGCCAGAAAAAAAAAGAATGATCCCTGTAATACTCAAAATGCTAACAGGCAGAGGAAAAATAAAACGTATAAACAATTAATAGCTTTGTATTCCTAATTCAGATTTTATATTACCACCTCTGACATTGAATATTATACCTTTTTGTTTAAACAGGGGAGGAAGGGGAATACTTTCCTTTGGAGACATGAAATCTTCAATATGTATAAGGGATTTTTTTTTTTTTTATCTAACTGGGCAATAAAGATTTTTTTACTCTGTAAGAAAAAAAATACATACGTATATACACATTTTTACATGATTTTGTTCTTTAGCTCTAAAGCCAGCCCAGACATTTATCTAACGTCTCAGAGTTTCATTTTCTACCTGTGAAGAACAGGTGACTATCTTTCAACACTAAGCTTCTGGGAGCACTCTCTAGGAATCCTTATAAAGTGTGTGATTTAAGAGAGCCCCACAACTTGTCCTGAAGGCGCCAAGGAGAGGATGATGAGCATGAGCTGAGGATAAGGGATTAGAAACAGCCACCATCGTTCAGCTGCATGGGAAGTGATGAGGTGTCCAACTGGCCAGGCATCCAGCAAAGTGCAGCCTGGGAAGCATGACTGCATTTGGGGAACTCATATTTAAAGTATTTACTAGCTCTTCAACTCTTGTGGCCAACTTACTTGAAAAGGCACAAAAGGCCACTGAACTGAAAGCCAAAATCTCCATGTCCTTGGATAAGTCTGTTACTCCTAAGGTGCAGTGTTCTCATCCTGAAATAAGGACATGACACCAACCCAGATCTCCTCACGGGGTGGTTGTGAGGATCAGATACAAGTATGTGCAAGTGCTTTGGAAACCTCAAGGCACTATATAAATTATTTTAAAACTCATCTTTTTTTTTTTAAGTTTCCTTTGTCATTTATCTGCATACAGAACACCTGTGTATATGAGTACATATGTCCTTGTCTTGTGACTACAATATATATAAAGAGTAAAACATATACCAAAGGTCCTACAAGGGGGTTTATTATTTTTTCTCCTTTTTTCTTTTCTTACATATTGTGCAACCCCCTTCAGTGCCCACAGCACACAGGTAAGGAGGCTGGGCAATGGTTTGAGGCTGTGGTTTACTCTGGCATGGGTACACTACAGCAGGCCCACAGAGAAGGGCATGCCATAAATCCATTACCATGCTCAAAAATTGTTTTAAAACTCATCTTAAAACAAGGCTATTATCAAAAATATAGCCCATTACCCTTTCATAATCCTAAAACACCAAGTAATTTTTAAGTAGTAGATATTTTTAAATAAATGTTTTAAAGATTTGGATGTTAAGAATTTAATATCACAGTCTTCTCTAATAGATTCTCCAGGATTATACTAATACAACTGAAGAAGAAAAATATACATTTGAAAGCTGTTATTTGGTCAAGTGGCAGGATTTTAAATGACTATTAGCCAATCAATTTGGAGATTAGAATCTCTCCAAAGAGCCAAAATGAAGCTTGATGTATGTTGCACTGGGACCACTTTTGCTATGTGGAGAGCATTCTATTCCACAGAGCAGGGAGCAGATGCTCTGACCCTAAAAGCAGAGATGGAACCTTCCAGGACCAAGGGTGTGATCCATTAAGCCTTCAAAAGATATCTACATCTATGTAATAGGTATTTAACACCCAGGGATGATGCAAGAACTGATAACACACAATAGGCAAGCAGATACCTTAGAGATTTAACTTCTCCAGGCTTCTACTTCCTCATCTATAAAATAGTGATAAAAGTCCCCTTGGAACAGACTAATTAGGAGATAACATTTAAAATGCTGCCTTGTCCCTGGAGCTTATGAAGCATTCAACAAATCAAAGTAAATGATACTAGGAAAAGCAGAGTATTTCAGTTAATTATCTTTGCCCTTAAACTAAAAACCTTGCTCCTTTAAACAGCACTTGCACTAACTAGGAACTCCTCTAAAATAATTTACAACAGAAGCAGAGCACAAGAGAGCATTCTGTTCCACAGAGTGGGGAGCAGGACGCAGGAAAGCACTCACTTATCCAGTTTCTGACATTGAGGAAACTTTGTTCATTTGTCAGATCAAAGAGTAGAAGAAAACCCATAGCATCTCTGAAGAAGGCTGTCGTCAAGCTACGAAACCTAGGAACACAAAAGCAGATTGGTCAGCTAAGCCATAATGCCAATCCTGAAATACAAAGCTACGAGCAATGCCCTCAGCCTCTTACAAAAGGTTATCAATAACAAATCACACAATGATATTCCAAAAGTGTGTAGGACAGTTATTAATCATTTGTATCAACTTAAGTGTTAACAGACCGTACGATTGGAAAACCCAGCCTGCCGGACAGGGTTGAGGAGAACTAGCTCGTAACCTCTTAGTCTCAGCCAAGAATTTACTGTACAATTATGAGTTAATTGGGCCAAAAGCCAGGTGCTTGTTGCGTATGTTTTCCTTCTGTGAAAGCTCATCTTGTCACTGCAATATGTTCCATGACCTTTTAACATCAGTCTCTACGGAAATCTCTTATCTCCAATAACCATTTCTTTCACTTTACAGTGAGAACAGTATGTTCATTCAGATCCTGTCCTTTCTTGGTCCTCTGCCTTCCAAGGCTTTATCCTGCTGTATCCTCTCTCTCCCTCTACCAGTCAGTTTCCTCTCACTTTACCTATATGCAAAGCCTATAAATGACAGTCAAGCTCCAGGGAAGAAAATACTGGTATTTATTACTGGTATAAATTTGTCATCTAATTAGCAATGTTAAATTTTTCCCAAAAAAATTCTTAACTGTCAGAGCTACATACCAACATGATTACGTATGAAATAATATGATGTCTAGAATTTGCTTACAAGTAATACGGAGAGGGTGAGAAGTGGTAAGAGACATACACGAAATATGATTGGCCACAACTTGATAATTATTGAAACTGAGTAACGGATACATGGGTTCATTATACTATATTCTCTACTTTGGAAAATGCTTGAAGTTTTCCATAATAAAAAGTTAAAAAAATAGGCCAGGTGCAGTGGCTCACGTCTGTAATCCTAGCACTCTGGGAGGCCAAGGCGGGTGGATCGCTCAAGGTCAGGAGTTTGAGACCAGCCTGAGCAAGAGCGAGACTGTCTCTACTAAAAATATAAAGAAATTAATTGGCCAACTAAAAACATATAGAAAAAATTAGCTGGGCATGGTGGTGCATGCCTGTAGTCCTAGCTACTCGGGAGGCTGAGGCAGTAGGATTGCTTGAGCCCGAGAGTTTGAGGTTGCTGTGAGTTAGGCTGACACCACGGCACTCTAGCCCGGGCAACAGAATGAGACTCTGTCTCAAAAAAAAAAAAAAAAGTTAAAAAAATAAACAAAATCCTTCAAGGCGGCTGTGAGAGAAAACAAAAGCTAGAGCTAACTAGAAACAACTTTATATCAAGATTTCATGTGGCTTATTTTGATCAAGTAACCTCTGACCACATGGATTAATTCCAACCAGATTTTCCACTAGGCTTCAACAAGCAGGTAAGAATAGCACATGCAACTTTGCAGCTTTCTTGTGGTTGACTAAATAGCAAAAGTAAGTGGATAAAAGTATGTAAGTCTAAAAAAGAAGAAAAAGAAAAGAAAAAGTGAGAAGGTCCATTTTGAAAAGTATTCATTTTTTCCTTTGACCTTGTATGGAATAAAGCCACCATTATCACCTCTGAGTGATAAATTCCCTGCTAATTTAGCAACAGATCTGGTTGATGTGCAAACCAACAATCCGCTGGCTTTTTTCTGTGTGAAGACTGTAGTTACTTTTCTCTTTCTTTCAGTAAGGAGCAGCTAACTAAAGATCTCCTACCTCTCCTGACCTGCTGTGTCCCATAACTGCAGGTGGATTCTCTGGCCTCTGCCAATGGCTCCGTCCGGCCCATTGGCTCTGTATACCTAAAACAGCAAAGTGAAGGAGAAAATAAGACTGTTGACACTAGTTAACTCTTACCACCTTTCTATTTGATACAAATCTGCAAAGCATATAAACTTCCACAAAGTATCTCGTCTGAAATACAATCATGTTTGTATTTTATGTCAAATAATTTTATTTGAATAATATAACAAATTGTATTAAAATATATACACATATATAATTATAAATGTAAATAATGCAATAACTTATATAAAAAATAATGACAGTTTGCCTTTCCTCAAGGCTCTCTTGAATAACTAGTTTCAGGCAATATTACCTTTCTATGGCTTTTCCCCATCCCATGTTTAAAAATTACCCTTAAAATAATTTTATAGAAAGCATTTCTGGAACAATAGACAAAGGATCTCCAAAAATGTCTTCCTTCATAAAAGCAACAAAAACACTGGTAAAAATTGTCAAAATCAACTTTTTCAGAACTCTGGAAATTAAAGGTTTGCAACATTCCAATGAACATTTATTCAAGAAAAATGACCAAATATCAGTAAAAACAGTAGGTTTTCTCATGTTTTTAACTTGCCCTATTCCCATTAGCCTTGCTCTAGCTCTGCAGTAGCCTTAAAAATCAAGAAATACACAACTATGGTAGCCATGAAAACCATCAGTCTAGCAGCCACTATAGACAGTGGAGGCAGAATGGGGTTGGAGCCCCCTAAAACTCCTGGTCCTTCAGAGAACTGTCAGGAAGCTCCCTGAAAAGCTCAGTCTGCAGGCTTTTTCTTTATTTGACCTCACTGAGAGCTTTCTCTATGAAAACAGCCCTAGGGCATTTGTTGAAAACTATCAGTGGCAATTATGTAACACCATAGCTACCAGACATAGCCAATACTATTTAATACTTAGGGCTAACAAAAGTCTAATCTGGCCAGGGCAGTGGCTCATGCCTGTAATCCTAGCACTTTGGGAGGCTGAGGCAGGAGGACTGCTTGAAGCCATGATTTCGAGACCGGCCTGAGCAACACAGCAAAACCCTGTCTCTACAAAAAACAGAAAAATTAGCTGGGCATGGTGGTGCACATCTGTAGTCCCAGATATTCGGGAGGCTGAGGCAGGCAAACTGCTTGAGCCCAGGAGTTTAAGATTGCAGTGAGATATGGTGACACCACTGTTCTCTATCCCAGACAACAGAGTAAGACCCTGTCTCAAAAAAAAAAAGAAAAAGTCTAACTGGCTGGGTGTAGTGGCACATGCCTATAATCCCAGCACTTTGGGAGGCCAAGACAGAGGATGACTGAGGCCAGGAGTTTGAGACCGGCCTAGGAAACATAGCAAGACCTCATCTCTCCAAAAAATTTTAAAAATTAGCTGAGCATGGTGGCTCATGCCAGTAGTCCTAGCTTCTCAGGAGGCTGAGGCAAGAGGATCACTGGAGCCCAGGAGTTCAAGGTTGCAGTGAGTTGTGATCATGCCACTGTATGCTAGCTTAGGTGACAGAGCAAGACCTTGTCTCAAAAAAAAAAAAAAAACTAACCAAAAAAATCTGAGAGACTTATTGATTCAAGGAATTTAAGAAATTCTGTCCACTCCTTAGCTTTCCACTAAGTTGGCTGAGTTGAGATTTCAGCTGCACACAACGAAGAATACAGACTTTATAGAATTATCCCAGGAATATCACTAAACAAACAGCAACAACAAAAATAAATAAGCAGCAAAAATAAGAAACCCAGTCTGGAGGGAAGAACCTAATTTCTGGAAGTTGCCATCTTGTATTATTTTAAATATCCAGTTTTCAACAAAACTTATAAGACATACAAAGAAACAGAAAAGTATGGCTCAGCAATGGAAACTGTTCCTGAGAAAGCCTAAATGTTGAAATTACTAAAGACTTTAAATTAGCTATTATAAATATGGTCAAAGAACTAAAAGAAACCATGTCTAAAGAAATAAAGGAAAGTACGTGAACAATGGATCACTAAATACAGAATAAAGATATAAAAAGAAGTAAATAGAAATTCTGGAGTTGAAAAGTACAATAGTTGAAATGCAAAATTCAACAGAGGCACTTAATGACATATTTGAAATGGTAAAATAATTAGCTGAAATGCAAAATTCAATAGAGGGGCTTAACAACATATTTGAAATGGTAAAAAAAATAATCAGTGAATTTGAAGATAAGTCAAATGAGATTATCCAGTATAAGAAATAGAAAGAAAAAGAATGAGAAAAAGAATGAAGAGCATGTCAGAGAGCTGTGGAACACCATCAAGCATACCAACATATATATATTGGATGTCCTGTAAAACAAGGAGAGATAGAAAAGGGCAGAAAAAATGTGAGAGATTTTCAGATTTTCAAAGTGCTGAAAGAAAAAAGACTATCAACCAAAAACTCTATATTCAGCATAGCTATCCTCTAAAATTGAAGGAGAAATTAAGACATTCTCAGATAAAAAAGAGAAAAGTCATCTCCAGCATACCTGCCCTTTAAGAAATACTAAAGACAGCTCTTGAGACTGAGCTGAAAGGATACTAGACAGTAATTCAAATCCACACAAAGAAGTAAAGAACACCAGTAAAGGTAATTACATAAATAAATATAAAAGTATAAATGTATTTTTGTTTGTAAACTCTTTTTCTCTATTTTATTAAAATACAATTGCATAAACCAGTAAGTATAAATCTGTGCTGATGGGCACACATTGTATAAAGATGCCACTTATATGATAATAAAACCACAAAGGAGGGGGAGAAAACAGAGTCATATAAGAGCAAAGTTCTATATAGTATTAAAATTAAGTTGATATTAATCAAAACTAGATTGTTAAAAATATGATAATTGTAATCCCAAGGGGAACTATTAAGAAATAACTCAAACATACATAGTAAAAAAAAAAAATGAGAAGGGAATTAAAATGATACACTAGAAAATATTGATTTAACACAAAATAGAGCAGTAATAGAGAAATCAAGGAGCAAAAAAGACATAATACGTATGTTAATAGAAAATAAGTAGTAAAATAGAAGACATAAATTCGACCTTATTAATTACATTAAATGTAAATGGATTAAAGCCTCCAAATAAAAGAGATTGACTAAATGGATTTTTAAAATGTGATCCAATTATATACTATGTACAAGAGACACACTTTAAGAGTCAAAGACACAAGGAGGTTGTAAGTAAAAGGATGGGGGAAAATATACCACGCAAACAAAAGAGAGCTGGAGTGGCAATACTAATATCAGACAAAATAGACGTTAAGACAAAAATTGTTAATAGAGACCCAAAAAAGGATATTTTATTAATTAATTATAAAAGGGTCAACCCATCAAGCAGACATAGGGATAAGAAGGAAAAAGTAGACAACAATAATATTTAGAGACTTCAATACTCCATTTTCAATCATAGATAGTACAAATTAGGCAGGTCAACAAGGAAATAGAAGACTTAAACAACACTGTGAACCAACTAGACATAACAGACACCTATAGAACACTCCACCCAACAGCAGCAAAATACACATTCTTCTTAGATACACATGAAAACATTCTCAAGGATACACCATATGTTAGGCCATAAAACAAGCTTCAACAAATTTAAAAGACCAAAATTATACAAAGTATGTTCTCCAACCACAATGGGGTAAAATTAGAAATCAATAACAAAGAAATATGGAAAAATCACAAATCTGTGAAAATTAAATAGCACACTTCTCAATAAATAATGGATCAAAAAAGAAACAAAAGGGACACTATAAAATATTTTTAGATGAATGAAAACAAAAACAGCATCTAAAAATTTATTGAATAAACTAAAGCGATGCTCAGAGGAAAATTTATAGCTATAAATGCCTATATTTAAAAAGAACAATCTCAAATTGATAACTTGAGCTTTTACCTTAAAAAACTAGAAACATAAGAGTAAACTAAACCCAAAACAAGCAGAAGAAAACAAATAATAAAGATTAGAGTGGAAATAAATGATAAACTGATAAACTTTTAGCTAGGTATGACCAAGGATAAAAATAGAAGACTCAAATTCCTAAAATCAGAAATAAAAGAAAGGACAACACTGCAAACATTGCAGAAATAAAAAGACTATTAAGAAACACTATTAACAACTGTATGCCAAAAAATTATAACATGTAAATGAAGAAATTTTGAGACACAAATGACAAACTGATTTAAGAAGAAACAGAAAATCTAAATAGATAACTAATAGATAGATTGAGTTAGTAATCAAACAACCTCCCACAAAGAAAAGCCCAGGCCCAAATATCTTCACTTATAAATTCTACCAAATGTTTAAGGAAGAACACTATTCCTTCCAAAAATCTTCCAAAATACAGACAAAGAGGAAAACTTTCCAATTCATTTTATGAGGCCAATATTACCCAGATTCCCAAACCAAAGCCATCAGGAGGATGGGGGGGCGGGTACTTAGATCAATATCCCTTCTGAATATACACATAAAAATACTAGCAAACAGAATCCAGCAATATATAAAAAGAATTATATACCAAAACCAGGTGGAATTCATCACAGCAATAGCAAGGTTGGTTTGCTATACAAAAATCAATTGATTTAATACATTAACAGAATAAAGGACTAAAAATACAATCATCTCAATAGATACAGAATAAGCATTTTACAAAATCCAACATCCTTTCATCATAATAAAAAAATTTAAACTTGGAATAGAAGGTATTTATAATAACTTCAACCCAATTAAGGACATTTGTTTAAAAACTCACAGCTTGTATTATACTTAATAGTGAACATATGAATGCTTTTTCTCTGAGATGAAAAACAAGATAAGGATGTCCTCTCTCATTACTTCTATTCAGTGCTTTACTAAAGCTTCTTGCTAGGGCAATTAAGCATGAAAAATAAAACATATCAAATTGGAAAAGAAGTAAACTAGCAGATGATATGATCTTATATACAGAAAATCCTATGGCATAAATACATACAGACACAAAGACTATCAGAGATAATAAACAAGTTCAGCAAGATTCCAATATATAAGAATTTTAAAAATAAATTGTATTTCTGTACACTGGCAATAAATAATCTGAAAATAAAATTGATAAAATAATTCAATTTATAATAGCATCAAAAAAGATTAAAATATTAATACTTAAGAATAAATTTAACAAAAGAAGTACAAAACTTATACTCTGAAAGCTACAAAATTTGCTGAAAGAAATTTAAAAGTTCTAAATAAATGGAAAAAAATCCCCATATTTGTGGATCAGAAAACTTAATATTAGAAAGATGGCAATACTCCCCAAATCTACCTACAGATTGGATTCAATCCCTGTGAGAATACCTTCTAGCTTCTTTGTAGAAATTGACAAGCTAACCCTAAAATTCATATGGAATTTCAAGAGACCCAAGACAATCTTGAAAAAGAAAAAGATTGAAGGACCCATTCTCCCCAACTTCAGAACTTACTACAAAGCTACAGTAATCACACTACTATGGTCCTGGTGTAAAGATAAAAATATACATAAATGGAATAGAATTTAGAGTCCATAAATAAACCCTTACATTTACGGTCAAGTGATTTTCAACAATATTGCCAAGACCATTCAATGGGGGAAAGAATAGTCTTTTAAACAAATGGTGCTGGGACAAGTGGATATCCCCATGCAAAAGAATAAAGTTGAACCCCTATTCATACCATACAGAAAAATTAACTCAATACAGACCACAGACCTAATGTAAGGGCTGAAACTATTTGCATATCATATTCATTTGAATACACATGCACACACACATACACAACCTCACCACAGTCTAACTCCTTCACTGGCCTTTGATCTTTTGTATTTAAAATTGATATTTATAAACTTATAATGCACAGCATGAAATGATCACATATGCTATACATAAATATAACGTAGGTAAGGATGGCTATAATCTAGTGGGAAATACAGTGTTTGTGAGGATGTGGAGAAACTGGAACCCCCAATACATTGCTAATGAGAATGTAAAATGGTGAATCTGAGGAAATTCCTTATAAGTTAAACATAGTTATCACATGGCCAAGTAATTCCATTCCTAGGCATATATCCAAGAGAATTTAAAACATATATCCACACAAAAATTGTATATTAATGTTAATAGAAGCCATATTCATAATGGCTAAAAAGAAAAAATCCAAATGTCCAGCAACAAATGAATGAATGAACAAAATGTAGTATATCAATACAATGGAACATTACTCAGCCATAAACAGGAATGAAGTCTTGATACATGCTAGAACATGGAAGAATCTCAGAACATTATATTTAGTATAAGAAGCCAGACACAAAGGCCACATATTGTATGATTCCATTTATATGGTATGTCCAGAAAAGGCAAATCTGTTGAGAGCAGATTCATGGTGGTTAAGGGGAGGAGGAATGAGGAATCACTGCTAACAGGTATGGGGTTTCTTTTTGCAGTGATGAAAATGTTCTAAAATTAAATTGTGATAGTTGCTCAACTCTGTGAATATACCAAAAACTACTGAATTTATACTTTAAAGGGATAAATTTTACCTTTTGTGAATTATATCTTAATAAATCTATTTTTCAAAAAAACAAGGTTATAAAATGAGAATTAAAAATGAAAAAAAAAATAATCACATACATATATATAGATTCTACCAATCATATGTCAATACTAAAAATTTCACTAGGATCCCATCCTTACTCAGAGGGTCTAAGTCTCTGTAAGACTCTCTGTTAGTAGAAGAAAAGACCTAGAGTGTGTACAAGGCAATGACCTTCTGTCTTGCACCAGGGACTCTGTATCTTCCCCCGGTAGAACACATTCCATTGATGGGCCTTTGTCATTAACCTCCTGACCACTTGTTGACCTGCTTTGTGGTAATAGTGGATTTTTCAGCAAGAAATGTAGTCTATGGAGAAGGCCATCTCCCTTCATCTGCAACTATGACACCATGGCCTTCTGCATTCCCTTTCACCACAAGAATAATATTCAGTCTTGAGGTTCTTTTTTTTTTAATTAAGAGGAATGCCAATAAAAATAGTAAGATACCAAAGGTGGAAGGTATATCCCACAAAACAGGGGTATGTGGGACAGGGTGGTTGGCAGGCTTCACAACAAGGGTAGACAAGTAACTTTTGTGGAGTTCAAAGGGGAACATACAAGCCAAAAGGGTACCATGATAAAATGTAAGGGAACTATGCACATTGACTTTCTCTACTTGGTTTTACATGAGGTGTCCTTCAGCGCAGCCTGTTAATCACATTGCCCGGATTGAATATGACACACTTTCATATGCACTCTTTAACTTTAGATCCCAACCTTTGTCCTCCTAACTCCTACAAAGTAAACTCAACAGACAGGCCAATGTTGACTCAAAGATTACATTTTTATATAGAAGGATTTAGAACTTACCACTCTCTTTTCCCTGAAATCAATCCCCACTGTTGTGATAAATTTGGAATTAAATTTACCATCTGTGTACTGGTAAAGTACACTGGTCTTCCCTACTCCAGAGTCTCCTAGAGCTAAAAACTTGATGAGGTAATCATAATCCCCATCAGACATGATGAAGAACTCAGTGGTTCACCTGCAAAATACAAACAAATGTATATTTATTAAAATCCATTAGAAAACATTAGAGTTATCCGTTAACATAGTGACAACTTAATATTCAGTGCAACAAGTCTTTCTATGTGACATCTGTATACCTAGGGGTTCTGTGCAGAGAGGATTACATATTACGTTCCCAAGGACCTAGCAACTTGCTAGCGGAGAAGCTACTGATACAGTAAATAACAGTTTAGTTTTAACATACCCATTATTATAGGACTATTAAGACAAAAATTTCAATTAAGAATGATAATCAAGAAGAAGATAGCAGCCACTCAGTCTTATCTGAGACCATATAGAACAAAAACTAATAAACGAATGTTATAAGGAACAATAGGAGATCTTAGCGTGCAAGCGGTTCCAACTTCGCCTCCGTTTTCGAAGGCTCCTACCACTGGATCCTCGGCTTTTCTCTCTCATAAAAAGAGAGAAAAATGGACATGCAGGCAATTTCATTTATTCTATTTATTTTCATGTTACTACAGTTTCTTCAAAGCCACTTAATTATTTTTTTTATTTCAAAATATTAATCAAGGGGACACAAGTGTTTTTGTTACATGGATATTCTTTACAATGCTTAAGTCAGGGTTTTTGGTGTGCCCAACACCAGAATAGTGTTCATTGTACCCAACAGGTAAGTTTTTATCCCACACCCACCCCCCCGTCCTCCCACCCCCTTCTTGGTTTCTCACGCCCTTTATGTTGCTTTGCACCCATCTATTAGCTCCACTTCTTAGGGAGACATGTGGTATTTTGTCACATGCATAGAAGGTGTAATGGTCCCTGCTGGTCCCCTCTAAGGGCTGAGTATTTATCATTTCTATGTGTTGGGAACATTTCAAGTCCTCTCTTCTAGCTGTTTTGAAATATATAATATGCTGTTATTAACTATAGTCACCCTATTCTGCATTTGAGCATTAGAACTTATTCCTTTTAACTGTATGTTTGCACACATTAACCAACTCCAGTTCCAGACACTATTAATTCACAAGTAAAATTTGGCTTGCGGCTTCCTCATAAATTATTATCAATATATACTCATATTAAATCGGACTTCTCTGGACTATCATTGCTCACTTGAAAACTGAGTTTCAGTATTGAGCGGTCACTGCTCGGAGACAATAGTTCCACAACTAAGAGCTCATTTACCTTTACTTACCCTGGTATTCTAACAAGAACTGCTGAAAATTCAGCCTTCGATATTGACTAAAACAAAAGACCATCTTAAAGAAGAAAAAAATTTGTTTCTACCAGTAATACTTAACGCTGGTTATTTTTGGTCCTTTGTAATCAGCACTTTTCATGATTTATTTTTATCCTCTAAATAGATTTAAACCCAAAATATCAGTCCAGCTGAAAATGGAGTCCTTCTCCAGGGAAGGCTACTTCTTATTTTTCAAAAAATGTTTATTGATACAAAATATGTGTATACATCATGGGGTATACGTGATATTTTGTTACATGCATAGAATGTGTAATGATCAATATAGGGTATTCATCACCTCAAGTATTTATCATTTTTGTGGGTTGGAAACATTTCAAGTCCTCCCTTCTAGCTATTTTGGAATACATAATATATTGTTGTTAGCTATAGTCACCATATTCTGCTTTTGAGCATTAGAACTTGTTCCTTCTAACTGTATGTTTGTACCCATTAACCAACCTCTCTTCATTCCCCCCACCAATCAATGCCAATAAACTGTCCTGAAAATCAGAAAAATAACTAGCTATCCCATCACCATGGACAACTCGACCTGCCCATTCAAACACACACATTCACCTATCCACACGCACACCAGATGCCCTACATTAGATTCATGCCCTTGTCCCCTTTTCATCCAACCCCATATCCGGAAACATTGTTGTCATATTCAGTGCACTTCCGATAGGATTATTTCTATAGATCAATAAAATTAATAAAAGCTTAGGCAAAAATACGTATGGATTTTCAAGGTTACCTCCCCACCTTCATCCTCAACTTTGTGACTCACCTTATGCTGAAAAATCCTAAATGCCAAGGGCCCAAGAGCCACTGCAGTGTACTTCCTCAGAGTGCCTTAGCACAGACCTGTGATCTCACATTTCAGATATGGCTAGCCAGTCGATAAGGGCAGAGCCTCTACAAACATTCATAATTCTATTTGCCCACTATAAAGAGTGACACTTGACAGATGATGGCTTTCCTATGATAGGAGCTTCTGTATTTGCAGGTGTGGGTCGCCAGTATTAATGACACATAACAGAATTCCTCTCCAAGAGATGAACACTTGGGCATCCACATTCTAGCATGTCCTATCACAGCATCTGACTTAGCTCCAAATTACTCAGAAATAAGAGCTAAGAAATGAAAAGCAGGTCCAGATAATGTTTAATCCCTTGGCGGGTGGAGTTCCCCTCAAACTGGATGGGGAAGCAGAGAGCAACTCCAATCCTGCAATAAGAATGAAGCAAGAAGATGCTGTGGCTACCTTATTTCCTCTTTTCTTTAAATTTGAAAAAAGTTGGTCTTTCCTATAGCTATGTTTTTATATCATTTAAGGTATAGGAGAAAACGCTGTTACCAATGGCATCAATATTCTAGGATTCTCTAAACCTACATAAGTGGAACTCAGAGACTTAGATGAAACTATCCTTGCTGTACCAACAATTTAATGTGTTTAATTTTCATGGGTGAAGAATTACATGTCAGTCTGCAAATGATTCTTGTTAAGTTTTGCTTTCTATTCATGATAACAACTAACCAAGCCATCATAAAGGAAATGTTAACAAACCAAATGCCACAAACTGAAGGTATAGATACCACCACCAATATTAACCATAGTTTGCATTTCTCAGACCACACCTTTAAGACAATTATCTGCTTTCTTGATCTGAAGATAAATGCTCAAACCTTTCACTCTCTCGGTTCAGTTTTCTAAAGGATAAAGCAGAACCCAGAGAGATAAATTGATTTACATGATCTAGAACCTAGATCTCCTAGTTCCAGGTCTAATGTCTCTTCCACCTCAAGCTTCACATCCATTACTTATTTTTTTAAAATGCATATTAGGCTTAAAAGTGATCAGTGGTATGACTTTTTTTTTTTTTTTTAAGAGATAGGTTCTCACTCTGTCACCCAGGCTGGATGGAGTGCAGTGGTATGCTCATAGCTCACCGTAACCTTGAACTCCTGGGTTCAAGTGATCCTCCTGCCTCAGCCTCCTGAGTAGCTCGGATAGGCATGAGCCACCATGCCTGGCCCTATATCTTACAAGGTAGCATAACAGGAAACATCAGTCAAACAGAGCTGGGTTTGAATCCCAAGTGTCCCACATACCAACCACTTGGATATCTCTGAGCCTTAGATTTCCGGGTTTCTGTTCTATGAAAAAAAGATATACACGACCTCACACTATTGTTCTGAGGATTCAAAGAGATACTTTTTGTGGAGCACCCAGCACAAAGCTTGGCATATACTGGGTACTTAAATGTTAGCTCTCTCTATTTTCCCCATAGTGGACATTCAGACTCACTCTGAAGACCTGGAACAATTTCCAAAGTTGGCTATGGACAGCTCAAAACATATCTTTCTAGCAAAAAAAAAAAAAAAAAGATTTCTGACTAGCTCAAAGTAGTTTGCTGAGTCAACAAAGATCACTTTCAAATGAATCCTATCTTTTTGTTGCTGTTGGTTCAAACCATTTGCACTTCTTTTTAAATAGATATGCTTATTTTAAAAGAGTTCTAATAAATTTAAAAACAGATTCAAATCCAGTCCAATCCATTTTAGCATAAAACAGTCCAATCCATTTTAGCAAACTCATACTTGTTCAAAAGAATCTGACTGGTTCAAATTAGTTCAGAATGAGTAAAAAGAGGTTCTACCTACAAAACTATTTCTGACTGCTCTAAAACCATGTTGGCTAAGACCAGATGTATCTAGCCAAAATTAATGGAGTCTCATTTTAATAGTTTTAATTGATTCAGACTGGTTCTTCCCTCCTACCCCCCAGACTGGTTTTAGCTAGCTCAAATAGGTTCTGACCTGGACGAGCAGGTTCTTATTGGCTCACGTAAGTTTTGATTGGTTCCAAATATATTTTAATAAATCAAGCTGGTGCTGATTAATTATAATAAATCTACTTCCAACTTAGCCGCACTTGCTCCAATTTTATCAAATTGCTTCTAACAAGTTCCAGTCACCTATAAAATGGTTTTTACTGGTTTAGACTGGCATAAACTGGTTCAAGACATTCTGAACTGTTTCAGACTGATTTCAGATGTTCATTTAGTTCACGACTAGATATATAAAACAACAATCAGAAACACCGCAGTGTGGTGCTTTAAACTTGTGCCAAACCAACAAACTTAAATTTTGACTCATAAATTACCTGAATTATAGAACATTCCATACCACAAAATTTGTCTCCATCCCAGTATCATCTATTTCTGCCCTTAATAGATTGTATGTGTTGGCATCCGGGAAAGGGGTTGGGAGAAAGGAGTCCTGGCAAAGGACAGTATGGTCAGCAACAGGGAAAGGTGTGATGAGGGACACAGGCTTCCTGGGTTGAGAATTCACCACCCATTTTACCTCAAGGACCTGGCAGCAAAACCTTAATCCATGATCCAACAGTAAAACAGAGATCTCAGTGGGGGAAAACCTTCAGCAAATTTGGAGTCTGCATAGTGTTTGTCCAAAATGAGTCACACTGAGAATTCTAAAGAATAAGGAAGTTGCAAGGAATAAATGGATTCAAGGGGCAGGCAGGTTTTCAAAGTGATAAGAAAGAGATTTTTCAAGGTTTGGGCTTGGTGTTGATGGTGACAGTTTCCTTATCTGAGCTTTTGGTCCAATTAATCAAAGCCTGCAGTTAACGGAATCATCCTATCCTTCAACAGAAAATAATTCTAGTCCATAACAGACTATACTCCCAACCCCATCCTGCAATCCCGTTTGTGGTTATCTCACCAGTACTTATCACCACTAGGTGAAGACAACTTAATGTTAAGTCTCAATTGATGGTAGGTGTTCATATAAAAAATTATTTTTGCTTTCTTATATGTTACTCAAGTCCTGAGTGGTATTCCTGGGGCCTGTTTTCCAGAAAGAAAATATCGTACAGCTCAAATATGGAAATTTAATAACAGAAATTATTTTTATGTTGGCATTTTACAGCAGAAAGGGAAACACTGAGAACACAAAATACTGGAATTTAACATTTGAGGCACCCAAACCACATTTAATACACACCATCTCCCGCACGTACTCCAGCCTATTGACACTGGGGAAGCCAGTTCATCAGGGTGTCCCTTTTTTACTGCTCTTGCTGGCAATGGGTCTGAAGCCTGGGTCAGATGCCCACGTATCAAGTGCTTTACCTGTGTTAGCCCAACCATCCTCATGACAGCCCTAGAGGCAGGTTGTACATCCCACGCACACTGCCTCCCTCAGAAAGAGCTGGTGCTGTTCTATTGCCGGCGTCACAACGAGGGGATAAGTAACCGGTCTCGGCCAGTCTATCCAGATGTTAGCATGGGCTCAATCCCAACGTATGGTTGAGACACAGACAATAAATGGAGGTTAAAAGCACAGACTCTAAAAACAAGCCACCTGGATTTCAATCCAGGCACATAACGTTGGAAAATTTATTTCACCTCTTTTGCCTTGGGATCCTCATCTATAAAATGTGAATATCATATTTTATTAATTCTAACATGTATATGCTTTCTTATTTTAACTTCCTTAAAATTAGAGTGCATCTTACACATTTCATAGCCTTACAACCCAAGACATCTTGCAATTGCTATTATAAATCAGGTGTCACAAGAGATACAGTTGTGTGAAAACCTTTTGTTAGCATCTTCTAGCAAAATCAAGAATGCCCCATCCACGCATTTTGGACTTGATGAAGCACAACAGTAAAGCCATGTCAGAGGGCAGTTGTGAGCATCAAGTTAGTGTATACATATAAAGTTTAGGGCAGTGCCTGGAACATAGTAAGCCCTACATCAGTGTTAGTAGTAGCTATCAGCAACCTCGCTTCCTGGGTCAACATGCAGGCAATGTTCCTTCTCCCCTAGAATTGTAAGGAGTACACTGAGCCCCTAAACTAAAAATTAATAAAAAATAAGGATCTGTTAAGAGCACTTGACTCTAAGGTCACATATTTAAACTCTGAACCTCCTTGAGGAAGTAGTATCTAAACACCTCAAAGAAATACTTTCTAAAAAGTTAAGAGTGCCCCAACTTGGGACATGCAAAAGACTTTCTTTCTTACTCAGCTCACTACAATCTCTCCTCCTTACACAAATATTTTTTCAAAGTGCTCTCCACCCTCACTCTCATCAGATTAACAATAGAAACTAAGGAACACCCACTTCCTCAACATATACTATTGATGATAGTTGCCTGGTGAGAGAAAGTCAATAATCTTCTTCCTTATTTTAAAAATAAAACATATTTTAATTTTTGTCAGGGAATAAGACAGAGAAGAATGATTTTGGCTAAGAGCAAAGGGGAAAGATTTTTTTCTCTCTCTCTCTCATACATACACACACACCATACCTCAAATTCTCTGTGAAGCAACATAATAAAGTCAATCATAGACTCCAACCTTAGGATTCCCTATCATTAGGCAGATCCTTCTAAAACTATTCTAAATAGGCCAGACATTTTTTTTGAAAGCCATATTTTCCTTTTATCACCCATATTTAGTAAAGAGAATAAAAGAAAGGGGAGGAATAATATTAACTGAATAGCTACCATGTGCCACAAACAGTACTATTACTAGATACATTTGATTTTATTTTATCTAATCATCATCCTTAAAAAGAATTTAATGTCTGTACAAGACTTATACCATATGCAGCGGTCCCCAGCCTTTTTGCCACCAGGGACAGGTTTGATGGAAGACAATTTTTCAATGAAGCGAGGGAGAGAGGGATGATTTCGGGATGATTCAAGTGCATTACATTTATTGCGCAGTCAAATCTCTCTAATGATAATCTGTATTTGCAGCTGCTCCCCAGTGCTA
>CAUYRT010099799.1:0-27897 GCA_963574885.1 Lepilemur ruficaudatus | reverse complement strand
GTGTGGATTTGATGTATCATTCTAAAGTGTGTTGCCTATCACAGGGCCAGGTGTTAGCCAAAATTTTATCTCTGCAAGAACATATAGTTAAATTTATGAATAACAGAATTGGCAATGTGAATTATTGAAAGAAGATTTCTATAGGAATCCAGCATTTCTGTGTGATAACATTTCAAATAAAAATGAATTGAATATTTCTATGCAAGGTAAAACTAAGTCTACATATGGTATGTGCCCAAAAATACAAGCATTTTGGAATAAAAGCTATCTTTTTATCAAAACACTTCTTCAAAAGGAAATTTTGGGTGAATATTTTCCCCAGTTAGCAAAGGTCATTGATGAACAGGATGATATATGTAAATCATTAGAATAATACACAGCTGTTATAGACCTATTAATTGGAGAATACAATGCAAGTTTCACTGACTTTGAGAATCATGACATCACACTGAAATTAGCATTTCAGCCTCACCTAGTTGATATCACGAAGGCACCTAAGGAACTACAGATGGAATTGACTGAGCTCTCACTAAATGACGTTTTAAAGTGACTGTTTGATGCTAAGAAAGATCCAATTGAAATATGGAAAAATACAGTAGAATACCCACACCTTTGGCAACATGCCTAAAAAATGCTTTCTTGCTTTTCAAACATTTATTGCTGTGAATCTACATCTTCATACCTAACCCAAATCAAGATGCCCTTATGGTCACAAATGACTGATACTCATCTAGCAGATCAATTGTGCACCTCTATGCTGTAACCAAATATTCAGATGCTTTCCAACAAAAAGCAGACTCAACGAAATAATTCAAATGTTGGTTAACTTTAAAATTAACAAATAGTTTTCATTTTCTGAAAATATTAATTACATGGTAGTTAGATTTTTACAACATAATGTACACTTTTAAGTATATTTAATTGAAGTTTCTTGAATGTGGCCTTATTTGACTGCAGCTAAATTAACATGGCTTTCCCACATGAAAAGGCTCCCCACTACTGTCTTAAACTAATATTAGACAAAAAATAATAATGTTTCAAATAATCTGAGGCTGAAAGACAGGGGGGAATTTAGCAATGCCTGTGGCTTGGTTCCCTGCTTATTGATGGATTGATCTGGTTGTTTGTTTGTTTTTGTTCTTTTAGCTCCATGAGTTAGTGACACCTCAGCCTTTAGCAAGATAACTTCAGGGTTTTCAAGCTTCATGTGCATGAAGAGATAGGATTGATATTTGCTGGTAAGTATTGATTTGATTGAATCATTTGTTTACCACTGTTGTTATTTCTGATTGGTTATTTTCCATGTCTTGGGTTGATAGATATTTTGAATATGACCCTGTGCATAAGAACCAAAGAAAAGAAAGCGTTCATTTGCTGCAAGCATCTGAGAAGAATGATGAAGTAATGTTAACAAGGCTCCTACATTCTTTTTATGTTCCTTTGGTCCCTCCTGGGTATTATGCTAGTTTCTAAACACTGCTTAGAGGCTTGGGAGATTTTTATATCAATTAGTCATACTATAGAGCCAGTAGTGAAGTTGATTTCCAAGAGCTCCACAGACTTTATTTGAAACAAGTAGTGCCTAAATAAAACTGAGATTCTATTAGGAAAAATAAGGAAAAGTTCTTACGCCAGTTGAGCTATTAACAATTTCTACCAAGTTGTATATTAGCCTGGTAAAATAGCTCACCACAATGTATTAGTTAATATCATAGATTGGGAAACTAGATCTAATAATTAAAATTAATTTTATCATTTAGGTCCCAACTTTCTTTGGCAAATGGAACAGATGGTATTGTGTGCAATAAATTATAAATATAACTGATGTGGTGACTCATGTCTGTAATCTCAGCCATTTGGGAGGCTGAGGTGAGACGATCACTTGAGCCTAGGAGTTCAAGGCTGCAGTGAGCCAGGATCCAGACATTGCACTTCAGCCTGGTTGACAGAGCAAGACACCATCTCAAAAAAACAAAACAAAAAAAATATTATTCTCCAGGGTATTCCTTTTGGCAGTAGTAGGATAAAGAATGCTATCATACTTTTAGGGGACATGGAATTGTTGGGCATCATAATATTTGTTGGTTGTTAGTATTTTCATCCTATATAAGGGAAGAGGAAACTAAAACTCAGAGAATTTGTGCAATTAGTACATTTGGAAGCCAGATTTGAAGCTTTTGTAGTTTGCACGTTATCACTGTGTCTTTTATTCAGAGATGAAAGAGTAACACATGACAACCTACTACATTCATTCATTCAAAGAATGTTTACAAAGTCCTACTGTGTGTGATGCACTATGTTAGAAAGTAGGTAAAAACAAACAAAATCCCAGTATGGCCCTTATTTGTAAGAATCTCAGCATCTATTAGCTAAAGTGCCCTGCACTCTTTTGCAGTTGGGGATCTGGAGGCAGTCAAGAAAACAGTCCCCAAAAGAGATAATGCTTATTTTGAGCTTGATGATTAAGCAGGCATACTTGCACCAGGAAAAGTAACCACATGTTCAATATCATGACAAATAATGACATCTTATTGAAATGCCCACTAAATTGCATATTTGGATTTTCAGTTAGATGTTGAAAAATATAGAAATTAAGCATGAAAATATAAGCAGAAAAAAAAACATGAAGGAGTTTGATTTTAGTTTTGTCTGTATTTGGTGCAATTTATCCCTATGTTTGATAAAAATCACCAGTGTGACCAGTTAGTTACTGGTTGTGAATTCTTTGTGGGAAAATTTTGAATTAAGTTAGTACACATAAGTCTATTCATAATTTATCATTCCTTTGGCATCAGATTGAATAATTTTTACATTTTGAGGAATCTGTTAGTTCATTTAAGTTGTCAAATTAATTGACACAAAAGTTTTCATAATAGTCTGTTATTATCCATTTATTGTCTCAAGAATCTTTAGTGACATCCCTTTTTCTTTTCTAATATTAATGACTTGTGTCTTATTTCCTTCTTCCTTTCTCTCTTTGTCTCTCATTCTCTGTATCGTAAAGTAGAGGTTCATCTATTTTATCAAGCTTAAGAAAAAACATTTTGTTTGTATTGATTTTTTTCTATTTTTTTATTTCATTAATTTTCATTGTTATCTTTATTACGTACTATTCTCTAATTACTTTGGGTTTGGTATACCATATGTGAGAAGTGGCTTCTTAAAGGGGCTACTTACATCATTAATTTTAGAACTTCATTCTTTTTCTATACGAATATTTAAAGCTATATACATTTTCCTCTAAACTGTACTTTAGTTGCAACCCACAAATTTGGGTATGCTTTTAATTATCACTTATTTCAAAATATTTTCTAATATGTTGCACATTTAAAGTTTGAAATCATGGCACACACCTACACATATACATGCATACTTTGTATACCTTATATACGAATGATAACAAAACTGGATACATAGATACATTACAGTTTTATACTGTTTATATTCTCTTATTTCAGAATTTAGAATAGTTATCTTCAGGTGATTTTGCCCAACCACTTAATCCTGCCAGTACTAAAAGCCTGGCACTTGAAACTTCCCTATATTTGCATATGTACAAAATGATATATGCTGAAATTTATAAACTAATATTTATTTTATCCCAAATGGTCTTATAAATTACTTCCATGTAATGTTTTAATTATTTCTCATAACAGCCCAGTTAGGTAAAGACTCATACTAGGGTGGAAAAGAACATAGGTCAGAGAATAAGTAACTTCCTCAACATTGCACAGATAGATGAAGATAGAATCAGAATTCAAGCTGAGGAAGTATAATGCCAGCATCTTCGATTTTAATCTGCAGCTTTCAGAGATTTTATAGAGGTTAATTAGGAATTAGAGACATCCACGAGTAGGCAAGAGTAGAAGGAACAGGCGTAAGTGGTTTGCTTTCAAATAACTATCTTTACCATTATAATTATCAGATAGAAGATAAATCTAGATACAGATATTAATAATATATGTGCATTGTACATAATAACAATAATTATAAGTAACATTTAAGTCTATACTTGTATTTGAAACCAGCTTTGTTGCTTTCAACATAGTATTTCTCTAATGTCACTACGGTTATAGCCCAGCTGCTGCAAACAGTTTCTCAGCTTGTGTACCAAGTTCCTCTGGGTGCTGTCATATGAATTTTCTTTAATTAGAGCCCTCTAGGCCGTGTGTCATGGTGGTTTCTACAGTACTGTGCTGTCAAATTCCAATTCTAGTCCTTATTATAAAATGTGAGTAAAGTTTTCATATTTGTGTTAACACTTTCCTCTATACATCATATGTGGTTATTTCAAAGATTACATTATATACTAAAAAAAAAAATCAGAAAAAAAATAGAAGAGTAGCTGAAGACACTACAATTATAGTGTGTGAAATATTTCCAAATAGACTCAAAGCCAAATTCTCTTTTCATTTTTAAGGGCTCGGTGGTAGACAGGCCTAGTGAGTTGGCTAAGGGTGAGTACTGTGTATTGTTGTTGAACCAGTGATAGCTCTTCAACCTAAAACATTTTCATTTTCTTTAATCAAAAACAATGACTTTGTTAAAATAATGAAATAGCATTGGCCTAAGTGTCGCTGTTGCTCATTTTTTTGCCCTCTTCCTTGTTTTAGCACATTTCAGCAGGCTTCTCTTCTACCCAAAGTTCCCTGAATTCTGCTTGCTCCCAAGCCTGAGCAATCACTAACACATGGAAACATGCCCCCTGATCAAGCTTCTCCTGGGAATGAGCTGCCCATGGCCATTAGATATCCGAGCTCAGAGTATTCTTCCTGTTGAAGTTGTCTATTTTTCTGAATAAAGTCTCTCCTTATGCAAGTCCACATCTGTTTTTATGTAACAATACAAATCCCAGTTCTATCCTATCTTATATAAGAATATGAATCTACCATCTGGCCCAAGCCTTGCCCAATCCGTGGTTCTTTTTCTAACTCTTTTTTTGAGCATTTCCTTAGGTTTTGATATAACCACCGTCATCCAGCTCTTCAATGCTTTATGTATTCTCTTTGTTCACATAAAATAATTGCATAAACTCTTCACTTGTGTATTAATTCCCTTGGAGTATTTGCATTTTTACAATGGACTACAAAAATAGGGCCCTGGGAGTGGAGAGGATAATTTGAGATAAGAAAGTATCCCCCGTTCTTTCAAATGTAGCAAAGGATAACATACTGTTGTAATTAGTTTAAAAATAGATGTTTTTAAAAAAAAAGTGAGAAAGGAATGTCCTAAAAGCTTAAAAAATAAAACTGAGTATGGGAGGGACAGAAAATAATGCTTTTTCCTAAGTAACTATAAAAGGAAAATACTCAATATCATTGTAAATGCAAAACCCTGATTAAGGGGAGAATTGGCTGTCAGTTTTGCAATTTCTTATAACTGGCATTAAGAAAACAAACAAAACACCTCAATATCATTGGCCAAAACATAATACTATGTTGCCAATTTTGAGGAAATATATTTGTTGTATCAGAGGCTGTAATAGAATAGACAAATCTGTACCACTAGGAACAAATCTGTACCACTAGAAGTACTTTTTTGTGTAAGTTGACTTTTCAAATTTAGCAATGAAAAGACTAAGAAGGATTACCATTTCTCCTGTTATGCCTACTCTATTGAGCCATATTCAAAAATGTTGCAAGATCCTGGAAAAAAAAGTCACTTTTTATTCCTTGGAATCGATTTTTGCTAAACTGTAAGACTTTTGGAACTTTTATTTTTATATGTCACAAAATTTTGAGGAAACACAAGGAAACAATTCTGCCCTTTGGCTTCCGTGTATTCATGTGCATTCTATGATGAGACTATCAAACAATGAGAGTGTTTCTGTGACCGAGAAGGACATAAAGATATCATAACAAGCAAGAAACTATTCTAAGTATATTTTGAATTAAAATGTAAAAAGAAGAAACCATATGCTAATGTACAACTTTTCAGTATGGCAATAGCAAATATTAATATTTATAATGCTTTTTTCTGCCCAAAGCACGCTTCTTCTGAACTGAATTGTTCATTTAACAATTTATATGTTCAACATTATATTTATTTTTGCAATTGACTGAAGACATATGGAAGAACTATATGTTTATTTTACCTCAAGTTATATCTTTAACTTCCTGCATTATTTACACTTAATACAATTTGGCAAGGCTAACACAGAAAGAAACAAACAAAAATGAATTATATATTTTCTTGTAAAACACAAAGAGAACTCTTACAGATATATTCATATCTCAATACTTTGCTTTCTTAGTGGATGTAGATTCTGTCTATTAGAATGACCAGCCACGCAAATTCTTGCGCATTGAGATAATAATGAAAACATTCAACCAAGGCACCAGAAGATTATCTTTGGGACATCCCATAGAATCAAACTAACTCGTCTCACCAATTCTGACCTTCTTATAAATGTTGTAGAACTTCCAGCATACAAGAACACTGTTGAGACACTCAGGGGTAACTGTGTGTAGTGAAAATAGATTTCAGTAGGCATCAGTCAACTGAGTAATTTAACATAAAGAAACAAAATAGATTGAAATTACAGGTTCTATTTTATACCTGCATCATATGGTTTTTCTTATTGCCATCATATTAAATCCATGAATTTTGCTCCTATTGTAGAGAGAAGGTGTATGTTTGGGTCAAAATCACATTTTTCATACTGTTATTACACATTTGATACTGGTTTCTATGTCTGTAGCCATATCCTCCATGCTAAGTGACTTACCCAAGAATTTCTCATTAAAAAGTGTTGTTTCTTCTCTGAGAATTTTGAAATTTCTATCTATCCACATTACCCTTAGTTGCAACTCCCTTCCACCTAAAGACATTTTATTCTCCTTCCCACATGTTTCTTCATGAGCATGTGACCTATCCAGTCCTTTAGGGGCCCTTACTTAGAAGGCCCTCACACTTAATATAGTGCTTTGCTGTAGGCATCCTTAAATTTTTAATAATATTTGAAATTTAATTTTCCACTGGGTTGCACAAATTATGTAGCTCATCCTCAGGGTATCAGATTATTTTTACAAATCATAGTTCTGATACCTTCCCTATTTGTCCAAATCGGTCGAGTATATTCCTAAATGGCATCTTCTCTGTGTATCCTTATCTGATTCTCATGTTTAAGAGCAATCTCTCTGATCTCAATTTGCCAGCACTGTTTCTACACTGAGTTATTGTGCATCCATTTTTATGTTATATTGGAAGATCTGTTAGTAATCATACTCAATATAAGCCTGTGCTAGATGTAAGAGGCTTTATTTTTTTGCTCATACCACAGCTCTCCTAAGCAGTAATCCTCCTAGCTTCAACTTGAGAGTCCAGGATGCTCCCTTCTGGCATCTCTGCCTTCTGGAAAACTTAAGTAACTCAGATTTGTAATAGAAAAGAAAGAGAAAATAGATGGTTTTGTGGACTTTTTAAAAAAAAACATCCAGGTCTGAAAGTGGCTTATATGACTTTCACGCATAATTCATTGGTCAGTAGTTGGTCATTTGGCCCCAACAAAATTGAAATAGAGGCTGGGAAATATAGCCTCCCTGTATTTCCAGGAAGTGGAAATGGGGTGGTTAATTTATTACACTGCCTCTGCCAAACTTGAAGAGAGAGAATATA
This sequence comes from Lepilemur ruficaudatus, assembly GCA_963574885.1. Lineage (NCBI taxonomy): Eukaryota > Metazoa > Chordata > Mammalia > Primates > Lepilemuridae > Lepilemur > Lepilemur ruficaudatus. The sequence goes on along the minus strand of CAUYRT010099799.1, from coordinate 20,280 downwards.
TCTAATTCATTTTTTCTCGTCCATACTATCTCGGCCAAATCTTTGGATTGCAGGACTTAAGCCGATTATTTGTTGAGTGTATGATTCAGTGTATCCAGACTGCTAACTTCCCTGAAGGATCTTGAAAATTTCATTATTTCTGTTTACTTAGCCAAAATAATAGCCTCCAATATAGCAATAGGACTTCAGAACAGTTGCTTTTATTACTTCTGACTTAAAACATTTCATGAAAGGAAAAGAAAAAAGAGTTGAAAGGAAAAGAGAGGAATCATCATATTGGAATTATCCTTTGTTTTTACCTGAGAAATTATGAAATTTATATTTAAGACATGGTTACTTTTCTAAGTAACAATATTTAAGTCTTTTTTAGAATACAAGAAAATAACTAAGAAGAGTAGATGTAACTAGTAAAGTCAGTAGCTTGTGAATCATAAGAATAATTTAGGGAGGATGTAAGATATGTTAAAATAGTAACATATGAGGCCTAATAAGTCAGGTGAAGTAAGTGAACTATGAATATGTTCTAAACATAAATATAAAGAGATGAAAAAACAATAAGCCCCTAATATTGATAGTATACTAAGTACACTGAAGGCATCAGAGGCTGCTGTAGTCATGAAAATCTCATTATATAAGATACAGGACACATTCCAAATGCTTGATGTTTCAAATCAGCCACCCATTGGTGGGATTATTTTTGCCTGAATTACCTTCTACTCAAGAAACACCAATAAAGCTAATTGGCACTTCCATAGGGGCCAGGTGTGCATATCCCTGCATCTCTCTGATACAGCAAGTGTGTATCCTAGTCCTAGGTACCTTTCATTATCTAGGCTCTCTTGCTCAATCCCCAACTCTAGATGTAAATAAAGGTTTGATTGTCACATAATTATTAACATCTATTGTTGGAAAAGGTCTTTTAGATAAAATAAAATTATTCGTTACAATTCTATATGAAAACTAAAATTAACGGGTGAGATTAAGCTCTTCATCACATAATTCTGAGAATGATAATGAAAATAGTGTAGGTGCTTAGAAATTTGGCTTCTCTAGATTATTGACAATGATAGCCTTTATTATTCTAAATTCTAGATTAATTTTTCAGTTGTGAAATTCATATTTTCTCTGTATATAATAAAGAAAAATTTGCCTTGGTTCTTAGACAATTACTACATGGATTTAATCATTTTGAATTGTCATTAAATTAATAATTAAATATACTTTCACATAGCTACACTTACCAGGAAAATAATTTCCTTTCATTTTTAAAATAAATCAAGCACCTTTTCTAACGCAGTTGTATTAACAATAGAAGAATGAATAGGAAAAATTTTGAATTTTACTATGTAACATAAAAGTACAGATTGGCAGCCATCTGTGTGGTTCAGTTACATTGAGTCAACTTTATATTGATTATCCAATTTAATTAAATCCCCAAATTCTAAAAAAAAAATCATCTTTTAATGGATTTTCTTAGTGGACATTTCCCTTTTGAATAACTCTAGGGGAAAAAATCTGATAATTGGAACTGACTAGATCAGTCCTCACAATAGTGTGGACTGATAGACAGAGTTGGCAGCATCCCTCAAGGTAACTGACCTGGATGTTTGAATAGTCGACCCTTCATTGACTGAAACCTTGGTGAGACCCCCAGGGAGCTTTTCTCTTTTTACTTTCGTTAAGTCAAAATGGCTGGACTGTCTTTCTTTCAACTAGTTTGTTTGTTAACAGATATTTAACAGGATTGCTTATGCTGGTTTATTCTTGTGCTTTTTCTAATCTTCAAAAAAGCCAATTGAATTCACACTATATTTTAACTGTTTATTGCTCCATTCAACAATAATTTTTATTCTGATTTTACTTCATGACTTTTTCATCAATAAAAAGTTTTCTCTCAATTTCATTTTTTGAAAATTAACACTTTCTGTTGACTTTCAGATATGTAGGCTTTTTTAAAATTTTCATTTCCCTCATTTGGATCTGTATAATCCTTAAATACCATTTTATAATATCTCCGTTAGGGGAGTTAATTTATATCAAGAGAAAAACATATATCCAGACTCCCTGTCTCTAGTATGCCTGAAATAATTCCAAAATTTCTAATAAACAAATAAATAAAATCAGTCAGTTCCATATATGTAATCAAAAGACATGTTTTCTTGTCTTATCTCTGTAAATAAATCAGCTTAGCTTAGGCTTTGAAATTCAGAAACTAAAATCCTTTATCTGCAACAAGAGATTAAGTTTCCTCCAGTTATATAATTTTATGACTATCATTCAAAAAATAAGAATATCAAAAACAGTGGATAAAATATTTTAAGAAATGTGTAAAATATCATGAATTATGCAAATCTGTTATACATGTCTACTTCCTAAGTACTGGTTGCATATAATACTAAATGTAGTGATATGTGAAACCATACCATGACATAATAATCGACTTCAAGTACATTACCAGTCAAGCTGATCCAGGGCAAAAAGACTAACTGTCAAAGATTTAACAGTGTCCCTCCAAAGTGTTTATGTTGAAGCCCTAAGCCCCAGTACCTCAGAATGTGGCTATATTTGGGGACAAGGCCTTTAAAGAGATAATTTTGTCAAAATGAGGCTGTTCGTATTCCCTAATCCAAAATGACTGGTGTCCTTATGAGAAGAGAAATTAGGACACGTGGAAGACATCAGAAATGTGCACAAACAGAGAAAAGGCCACGTGAAGACACAGTGAAATGGTTGCCACCTGCAAGCCAGGAAGAGAGGCCTCAGGAGAGACCAAACCTGCAGACACCTTGATCTTGAACTTCTAGCCTCTAGAACTGAGAGGAAATAATTTTCTGCTGGTTAAGCTGCCCAGTAGTATTTTGATATGGTAGCCCTGGCAAACTAAAACACTCATAGTCAAAATTAAGATCCCCAAATCCCATAGTTTATTGAATCTATTTAAATGGCACAGGTCAAAACAAAGAGAAATAAATGGGGCAGGGCAGGACAGGCTGCAAGTGGGGTAGAAGGCTTACCCAGTATTCATGTGTTCCTTTATTTCTCTCTGTAGCCATGTTAGTTTTCCTCACTGGTTTGCCTACCGCGAAAGACTGTTCCCATTTCTGTAACTACTACATATAGCCTCTACCCACTGAGGCCAAGGGTGAGATTGTTTTGGAAGTGTTCCAAATGCCCCCAAATTTTAAAGTCAGTCATAAAAAATTTAAGAGAAGTGGAAAGCTGTGAGGAATAAGTTTTGGCTCAGTAGATCCAGCTGCTGCCCATAATAACTAATCTACCTTTGCTTACAAAATTCCACACTGGTTTCATGAACAACTACACCAAGCACCAGGGTAAGTCATGCTGCAGAAAATGGCATCTTCTATTTGGAACATACAGCTGAAACTGCTCTTAGGAAACCTGGAGAATTTTCATGTTAAATCATGATTCCATGATATCCTGTCCTGTGAAATATTTGATCTTGATAGGTCCTCTAAGTTCAGCATTCTTATAATTGCAACGGAAAACTGACTTGAAATCTCTAAAGAACTGCTGGTTTCAAATAGCCAGCATAACCTGCAGTTCCTACATCACACCAGCATCTATTCATTCCACATTGCCGGTAACATTTGTTTTCTTCTGATTGTACTGAAGGTAATCCTTTATGTTTTAATAAATCCATTTGTATTTATGTCGTCAGGTGTTCAATATATTTGAGGCAATATAGAGGCAAAAACTGCATTCTTCTACACATATACTTGCACATCTCTAAATTTAGAATGCAGTGAAATCAGAACCCACCAATGTTTCTTGAATTAACTGCAACATTTTAGAAGCTTCGTCAAGTTGAATTTCCCATTGCCTTCAGTTACAAATTTTGCAGAGACTCCAAAACTCCTACATAAAATTTGTATTAAATTTGGCATTATGAGTCGGGCAACGTGGTACTGGAGAACTTGTTTTAAAATATTATTTGACTGGTAAATATTGTATTTTATTAGACAGACATATACATTTGGGATGGTTTGGAGTGTCATGAAATATTCTGCTATCCAGGACATAGAAAAAATTTAGAATGTTGACATAATATGTGACCTACACCTTACTTGGCATATTATTCTTATACTATCCCGCTAAACAACAACATAATATTTTCATTGTAATCATTATTGTCAGTTTTCATTTATTTTTCAATAAAGGAGCTTTTGAAGTAATATAATTATTTTATGTATCACTCCTGTGTCATTATCACTTGCTCCAGTTTATTGGGGCATATCTTTTAATATATCTAACTAGATCTTACATTCTTTGGATTCAGGAAACCAATATGCTAGGTCATACAGTGGACTGTGTATAGTAAATGCTTAGTGAATGTGTGAACCTTGATAATAACTGAGGGAGACAGCTTTAAAATAAGCCCTACCTTTTGGTGTTAAAACTTTATATATTGGGTTTTATATAATCTCCTTTCACTAAGTGTAGGCTGGACCTAGTGATTTAATTCTAATTAATTAAATAGGATAAAGGTGTTAGAACACAAATTTAATTATTAGGTTTCAAACACTGTGATTTCCTTCCTGCTAGTACTCACTATCCTCTTGCTTGCACTCTCTCATTCTCTGGTTCTTCTTGTGTGCTTGTTTGATGAACCATGCTGGAGAGATCAGATTTGAGTTAGTTAGGTCTTTGGCCAATTGCCAGTGAAAAACTGAAACTGTCAGTCTAACAGTCCGTGAGGACACAAATCCTACCAACAACTGTGTGAGCCATCATAAAAGGGAAACATCTACTAATCTAGCCTCCAGAATGGACCATAACTTTAGCTGCTAGAGTTTGAATGTTTGTACCCCCTTAAAAATTTATGTTGCAAATTAATCCCCAATTCAACAGTTTTAAGATGTGGGATCTTTAGAAGGTGATTAGGCCATAAGGGCTCCACCCTTCTGAATGGATCAGTGCTTTATAAAAGGGTTTGAGAGGACGAGTTTCCCCTTTCCATCCCTTCAGTCACCTGAGGACATAGTGGCTGTCCCCTCAGGAAGATGTAGCAAAAAGGGCCATCTTAGAAGTACAGAGCAGCTCTCAGCAGACACCAAACCTGCCTGCACCTCGTTCTTGGACTTCCAGCTTCTAGAACTGTGAGAAATAAATTTTTGTTATTTATAAATTATCCAGTCTCAGGTATTTTGTTACAGCAACTCCAAAGGCCTAAGACACCAGCCAACACCTCAGTTGCAGCTTTGTGAGAGACCCTAAAGCAGAGCACACTGATAAATCGTGCCTGGATTTCTGACCCATAAGAACTGGGAGAAAATAGATGTGTGCTATTTTAAGCTATCAAGTTTTAGGGTAATTTGTTGTGCAGCAAAGGATCACTAAGATAATAGGTATGCATCCTGCTTTACTGTGGAATCAACTGCTACTTATAGATGTATTTTTGTCGCTTTGCTTCTAATGCTTGTATGCTAAACCTGTGAAAAAGCACATTCCTTAACTCATTTCAATGTACCCCTATTCTATTGTTTATTCTGACTTTAAATTAACTCTATAAATGTCAGTGACCCTGTGTATTATTTCTATATTAATTCTAAAATATAAACATTTATCAAGACTATAATTTTTAATGTAAAGTATTTCTTTTCCAGGAGGTACTTTGTCTTTTTGGTTCCTATCATATGACCAAGTTACAGCATCGTGGGTATTAGGATTCAGAAGTCAGACATGAAGGAGTCAGTGTTAAAGGACAGCCTTAAAAAGCAGTTGAGACTACTTCTGAGGCAAGATTGTGCCTTAAAAAAAAAAAAAAGTAGTTCTTAATTTGAAATTTTCAAAGTACTCCTCAAATTAATGTGAAAGGAAAAAATACAGAGTGGGATTGGAGTTTAGGAACTAGAAGAAAATGGTGCTAAGTGTAACCAAGGTTATTTTAGTTTAAACATTTAAGTTTAGTTCTAAAAGTGAAAATTTAAAACTTTCTCATGATGTGAATCTTCAACGGGGACTTTCCAAGACAACTTAAGAAAGGAAATTTCTGTGCTCAGGACACTGATTAATAAATGACAAATCATTGCCTCTTTGCAGCACATGTTTCATGGAAAACATTTTTTGGAAATTCTGTGAAAGTTTGGTAACTTCTACAGAATTTCCAAAAAGGATGAAAGTGTTTCAAGGACCCTCATTATGACCAATTATGGCTTTCATATTTCCAAAGAATATGAATGTGTTTCAAGGAATCACAGTATGATCTCCTATAATCTTATCCTTAAAGTAATTATTTTTATGATATTTTCTCTTAAAAACAAAGCATTTATCACTTCTATGTGAAGGGGGAGAGTAATAGTTTCCTCATATAGCCCATTGCCTATCAAATAGCTAAATGAACTCCAGAATGTATTCATGCCTTTTTTTTAATTACTAAGATCATGAAAGCAGCCTTCATCTATTTAAAGATGAAATCAGTAAGCAGAGGTACAGCTGAAGAATTGACTAATAGTGAGTTAAACAATCTCTGAAACGCAGTGCGATGGAGTGGAAAAGCTTTAGAATAAGTTATAACCACATTTCAACTCCAGCTTTTCCATAGGTAAGATATGTGATTAAGGGCAACTCGTTGTTTTCATTATCTGTAAAATGGATAAAATTGCCATGAATATTTGACTATGTAATATAAATAAAATTGGTGCGGACACCTTACTCATGCTGACAAACTGTCACTTTTTCCTTGGCAAATGTTGTGTGTGCCAGTACTATGAAAGGCTGGCTGGTGCTGCAAATTGACTTAAGCCAATTTGCTTTAAAACTTATGAGCATTTTCTTCAGTTTCCTGTTCTAACCAAACTTAGCTGTCTCTAAGCACATTGCTTTGCAAGCAGCCTTTCAAGCTTCTTTTTACTTCTTACACCACTAGAAGTGAGAGCCTCAAAGTACGAATTAAGAAAGGCTTCCTCCTTGCTCCTCAGGGCCAGTATAACCCCAAGACCCGGCTATGCCATGCATGATCCCCTCTTGATGCAGTCCTCTACAGAACCTGGGTCATGCCCCCTCCTATTCTGAAAACTTTTAAAATTCGTATTTTACTATCTTCAACAAGGCTTCTCAGGTCCCTGCAAGAAGATTCCTCGAACATAGATAATCTCAGTGCTTCAAAATCCTCTCCTCCAATAGTCTTCTTCACTTTATGTCAGCCGTTTATCATACCCCAAAATTTACTCTTACCTATACTATTACATTTTTTTAGGATCTCGTTTTCAAGTGTGACATTATTCAAACTTCATCTTTTACCCTTCTGGCTCACAACCCTTCATTACCTAAGTCCAACAGTCTTTGACCTAGGAGCGCCTATGATCCATTGAAATGCGATCTCCCTTTACATTTAACACTCCTTCCATCCAGCCCCGCTACTTCCTTGCTGTGCATCACAACTGCAGGTACCCTGCTGCCTCAGAGCATTTGAATTTGCTGTTCCTTCTGCATAGAGAGCTTTTCCCCTTGAAAGCCACATAACAAGTTGGAAAAAAAAAAAAGTTTGCACCCCTGCAAATCCAATTATAATTTAATGCAAAATTGGGAAATGATATAGTAAAATAGGGAGAGACTCTTCCATTAAGTTTAGGATGTTACTGCACAGGACTAAACTGAGTTATATACATGGTGTAGCTCTCAAAAGACAATGCGTTTCTTGCCTAACAATAATCATACATCTGGTCCGTGCAAGGGTCAACGCATCTCCATACCCCTTCCAGCAAACCACAGTTCTTGAAAATCATTCATTTTCAACTGTTGAACCGTTGAAATATTACTTTAATTTTGCCATGCTAATGAATGAATCCTCCAGTGCAGGTTTAGATAGAAATATTTAATGCACTGTTTGTGACCACCTCAAAACTGTGGGCTTCTGTTTAGAATGTTTTATATGCTGACTACTAAGCATGTCTGAAGCATAGATTTCCAAACTGGTATTTAAAAATTAACTACCAAGCACCACTAGAGTGCTGACTAAAGAAACTAACACACACATAGACCACACTGTGTACAGTGAAGTATTTGGTGGCAAATAAATCAATCATATACTGTTTGCTTTTATCTTCCCTAGCAATATGTGGAATCAATAATAGTCAATGAGAAGTCAAGAAAGGGTGTCCTATCATGTGTTTACTGAGAATACGCACAATTGTGTTGGTTTGCATCTTTTACCAGACATGAAGATGGAATTAGATGTACGTGAAAGGTATTGGGTAAAGTGCCTGGGAAGGATAAATGTGAGGCAATAGAAACAGAGAGGGAGCACTTTCAGATCAAAATGCAAACCTGTTGCCTGGGGAAGGGGACTGAGGAAGAGGGAGGATGAGAGAGGAGAGATCTAACATTACAGCACTGTTCTGGTAAAGTTTTGGTGGAGCTTGTGGGAGGTCTTTGAGTCCAAACAATCTGTAAGGGGAATCCCATGTCCCATAGGAATGGGCTTGCATAGGATCCCTGTCATGGTCAGTCATCAGCTGGGAATATCTTGGGAGAATCATGGACTCGGCACAAGCATGGTGGTGAATCCAGAGACCAGAGGGGTGTCAGCTAGGGCTGTCAGTCAACTGTGCTCCCCATATCAGGTCATATAGGGGAATTCTCATGACCACCACAAAGACCACGCCCAAGAGAGTTTGCAAAAGACTATTTTGTGGGTATTTTTTGCCTTATCCAACATATATAGTAAGTTAAATGTTAAATATCAAGTATTATATTTGGTAGAGTTTTGTGAAAATAAGTCATTTACTTCACTACCATTCCACCTACTGTATGAACATCATGGGCTAAGCAAAGGGTAATTAGAATGTGTTCTCATTATATCTATCTTAGCATATCATCTCTTGAATACCCTGCCAGGAAAAAAATGGATCTTCCACTGTTATCTTTGTTCTCTGCCACTAGTAATCCCCACTTTCCACCCGACACTAGTGTAGCAACTGGCTTAACTGTGCTTTTCAGCAGAGAATGATGGGAATAATGTAATAAAGGCTGTTTCTCCTTAAGCCTATTTGAGATGAAAATAAAAGATGCAGCCAGGTATGGCGGCTATGCTTGTAACAGCGGCACTTTGGGAGCCAAGGGAGGAGGATCGCTTGAAATTGGGATTTCAAGATCAGCCTGGGCAACATAGTGAGATCTCATCTCTAAAAAAAGGAAATTAAAAATAAATTAATTTAATTAAAGATGCATAGACTGTGAATATATCTTTACTTAAAGAATTATTTTATTTTATTTTTTTACATTTGTTATTTTATTTTATTTTTTATTTCAATTATCTTATTTTTCAGAGACAGGGTCTCACTCTGTCAGCCAAGCTGGAGTGCAGTGGCTACATTAGAGGTCACTGTAACCTTGAATTTCTAGGCTCAAGGGATCCTCCTGCCTCAGCTCCCAAAGTGCTGGGATTACAGGCATGAGGCACTGCACCCAGCCCCCTTGAAGAATAATTTTGATGTGGAATTAAAAAATCTAAAAACTAAAAATCTAAAAAATCTAAAAAATTAAAAATCTAAAAACCTTGAAATTGTCCTTGAATCTTATTGAAAAATAAGCACTTAGATTTTCCTAAATGGGGCATCCTATGCTTCTTCCACTTCTGATCCAGCTCTTTTATTTCCAAGTTTTCTCCTGTGTTGCAAGCATATATTTATTGTAATTTTGTTTGATAGCAAGAATTATCAAAAGCACTTTCTCTACAGTCAATGGTACTTTATCAACTTAACTCGTACTTCATGTTAATATGATGACAGTGCACTTCACAAAAGTATACATAACCAAAGCGTCTGCATTTGAGAATGAATGTCTTGATTTACTAGTTGGGAAGTTTGCATTGAACCCTGTAACTAAACAAGAGGCACTTGACTTAGTTGTATGGCACAAAGAATTAAGTTGCTCTAGTGGCATCAGGATATTCATTAAAGATTCAAAATATGAAAGCTTAAAAGATGTGATAAAGGCAGCTCTGTATAATAAGCTGTGACACTACCATTATAAGTTTGGCAATGGGCCATTTGAGCATTACCACCAGGAAATATTATGGAGTAATATAACACAATGCATGTTGAGTCTTTCTAATATTCTAGGCTTGTTTGCAAGTATTTCCATATTAATATTATATTGAATGTGAATATTCAAAATTAGATATAAAATTATTCTTGAGAAAATTATTCCAAATGTATGAAAACTATAGCACATTTTTCATTAGTGTTCAAATAAAATTGATGTTTAGTTTATGTAAAAACTAAAATTTGAGATGTAAGTATATATATGTGAAAAAAATTAAATATACTACTGAATCTTAATCCAAGTCACATGTAATTATTATAAGTGCATATTAAATCAAAAGGCATTTGAAGAGATTTTAATTTAATGTTAATTATCCATTCAAATATTATTTGGCATATGATTTATTAAGAAATACACAAAATCATTTTAATTAAAAGGCTGGTAGTCTCTTGATATCCTAAATACAGCTATACTACTCAATGCTGTTTGATCAGCCTTAGTAAATTTTTCTTTCACTCTATATAATAAATAAATCCAGTTCCTAGGTAGCAACTTGCTTCTTAATGAGATTGGCTTATGTTTAAGCACTTGCTTTTTTCCGTTTCCAACACCTTCTAGAAACTCCCAAGAACATTTTTACGTAAAGAAAATTTGTAGCAAAAGTATTTCTAACTTAAACCAGTAAATAGTAGTTGTTTTCTTCACCAATAAAATTGATAGTTGCAATGTAAGCTATATATTTTGTTCTGTACTCTCTTGGTAGATATTTTTTGCAACAAGATAACAATTGCCTCACTGATTGCTTCTCACTGGGAAAGATTCTTAAATGTGAAATGCACTATTTAGGTAGTTTCTGTGTCTAAAAACAACATTATCACTAGGGGGGAAAGCATGCCAAATTTGTTACTTTGACATTTTTGTAAAGTTATCCTAGTATACAGGAGAACAGCCATGCTTGACTAGATCCAAAGTACACTGTGCTTTGCCTCTTTTTGTGATAAATTTTGCCTTCATTGTATCTATATTTTCCTTAATATTGACTACAAAAAATAAATCCTCTGTTAACGATTTTGTTTACATTTAATGATAATTAAAAAGGCACATTTTGAATATAAAGTTATTATTAGCTTTATGACTAATGCCCAAATTAGTTAACATGAAAAATAGTGCTTGATAAAAATGAACGCTTTTTGTTTTTCTGTGTCAAGCGAGTAATTTACAGTAAATGATTGTATCAAGATAGATTAAATAAAAAAAAAAAACTCACAAAGTTTTAGTGACTTAAAAACAAATGAGTCTTTCTTCCTAACCTACAAGTTATAAAGAATAGCTGAATTCTGCTTTCTGTATACTTGCTCCAGTACTCAAGTTAACATGGTAGGCACTGTAATGAATCCATGCCTGTTGTAAGGGCTCAGAGAAAGACAGACTGATGGGCTGTCCACTGTTCTTGAAATTTCCATCTAGAGCTGACAAATGTCCCTTCTGCTCACATTTTATGGGCCTTTGATGGAGCAGGGCAGTGAAGTCATATTAGGTTCCTAGGAGAGCCAACAATATTAGGAGAACAGGCCTAATGATGATCACAGGCTGACTACCTGTCCCCCAAATATTTGATTCCTCTTTTTACTGCGTAAAGACGCACTCACTCCTCTAGGGAACAACACAGAATTCTCTTCTAGTCCCTGTGTTCCCACTCAAAACCCTGAAACTGAATGATACCTGTTTTTTGGTTCATTGGTTTTTCATGTCCAGATGTGGCTCCTCTTGGTCTAGAGACCTATATAACAGAGAGATGTTTTCCCAAAACCCAAACAAACAATATCCAATGACACAACAGGCATACAGCCCACAATACACTCTTTGATTTGGAAAGAATACTAGGTGGCAAAGAGTAGTTGCTGCTTTGCATCAATCTGGAATTTTCTCACCTGGGCAAGGCAAGAGTCTTTATCTCAGAGGTTGGAAGTGCTCCTGGGTTAGGCACTAATTCTGCTTCCTGGGAGGGACCTCCACTCAATTTTCTCCGTAGACATTGGCATCATATTCTGGCAGTTTCATTTTATCTACTATTGGATAGGAAAAGGTACCCCTGTGAGAAGCTATGCAGCTTTCTCAGCCCATTTCCTCCTGCCTTTGTCACCTGTAGATCAAAAGGACATTTTAAGTCTTAAATAGTCACAGTTTACTTTGTTCCATGGGGTGGATATTTTTTATTTATTTATTTATTTAAAATTCAGGATATTATGGGGTTACGTTAAATGCATTTGCCTCGCTCAAGCCAGGGCCACAAGCGTGGGGTGGATATTTTGGCAGTGACAATGTCTCAAAAACCTCATTGGCTACTACTCCATTTGATTTCAGGCAGGTCTACCTCCTGCTAAATACATTCATTGTTCTTTCTCAAATGTACTAACTGAATTTGCTGTGTGGCTTTGTTTTCCCAACCCCACCTGAGCTTGATGGGTACATGTGGTCGGCAGAATTCTAAAATGTTTATTTTGGATAATGATTTAAATTGAATGCATATGAAAAGAGATATGTTGGATAATAGCAAATCGTTTGATACACATGGACAGTCAGGAATTGCCTTCATCAAGTGCCAGAAACTAATGCTGCAATGGCCTTAAGATTACTCAGGTTTTACCAAATTTTCACAAATCAGGAAAGCTAAATTGATATTGATACTGTTCTTATTTTTAAATTAATATTGTCATAATAGTTGGTTCAGGTTCCTTAGGAGATAAGTTTCCAATATAAGATTTTCTGCTGTTAGCTTTTTTATCTTACTCCAGATTTACAGTTTGGGATTTCAGTATTTTATCTTTAACATTATTGTCAATTATAGTTTAGAAAGAAGAAAAATTGGACAAGTGGGGAAATTTTGACCATATTTTTTATACAAAACTATGATGTAATTGTAAATTAAGCTGAATGCTGAAGAACTTTATTATCAGTTGCATAAACCATATGAGGAAAAATGGTGAAAATATGTTTTTTGTTTTTTTTTTTTGAGACAGACTCTCACTTTGCTGCCCAAGGTAGAGTGAGCGCCGTGGCGTCAGCCTAGCTCACAGCAACCTCAAACTCCTGGGCTCAAGCAATCCTTCTGCCTCAGCCTCCCGAGTAGCTGGGACTACAGGCATGAGCCACCATGCCTGGCTAATTTTTTCTATATATGTTTAGTTGGCCAATTAATTTCTTTCTCTTTATAGTAGAGATGGGGTCTCACTCTTGCTCAGGCTGGTTTCGAACTCCTGACCTTGAGCGATCCACCCGCCTCGGCCTCCCAGAGTGCTAGGATTATAGGCGTGAGCCACCGCGCCCGGCCCTGAAAATATGTTTAATTGAATTATTTTGCTTTAGATTTTATGAAGTTGTGAGTTTTAGTTTGGCAGTTAATATTATTTCATTCACTAAAACATTGTCTCCAATCTTTTCCAATGAATAAATAGAAACCATAAACTTATTTAAAAGATTGAGATTGGTATTTAACTTTTAGATTTTCGTTTGGATAATGACACTTTTCAAAAGAAGACAGAATAATGGCCAAGAAACATAGGAAAAAATGCTCAACATCTGTAATCATCAGGGAAATGCAAATCAAAACTACAATGAGATATCACTTATTCCCAGTGAGAATGGCCTTTATCAAAAGTCCCAAAACAATAAATGTTGGCATGGATGCAGAGAGATAGGAACACTCACACACTGCTGGTGGGACTGCAAACTAGTGTGACCTCTATGGAAAGCAATATGGAGATACCTTAAAGAAATACAAGTAGATCTACCATTTGATCCAGCAATCCCATTACTGGGCATCTACCCAAAAGAACAAAAGACATTCTATAAAAAAGACATCTGCATTGGAATGTTTATAGCAGCACAATTCACAATTGCAAAGATGTGGAAACAAGCCAAGTGCCCATCAATACATGAGTGGATTAATAAAATGTGGAATATGTATACCACGAAGTACTATTCAGCTATAAGAAACAAGATGATATAGCCCCTTTTGTATATTCCTGGATAGAGCTGGAACCCATTCTACTAAGTGAAGTATCCTAAGAATGGAAAAATAAGCACCACATGTACTCATCAGCAAATTGGTTTCACTGATCAACACCTAAGTGGACATATAGTAATAGCATTTATTGGGCATTGGGCAGATGGGAGGGAGGAAGAGGGGATGGGTATATACATACATAATGCGTGCGATATGCACCATCTGGGGGATGGACACGCTTTAAGCTCTGACTCGGGGTGGGGGGAGCAAGGCAATACATGTAACTTAAACATTTGTATCCCCATAATATGCTGAAATAAAAAAATATTCATATATGTCCAATAAAAATATTGATATTTAAAAGAGAATTTCTAAGCAAAACTTTAAAAGGTGTTAAGAAAATATCAAAAAATGCAATTGAATTATAATAAAGTTTTAGTGATCAGATGAAATCAATGAAAAGTTTGCCCTTTTCAAAATTTGGCAAAGGATTGTGTAGAATTAGCATTATTGCTGTATTAATTGTTTATCAGGATTTGCTTGTGAAAACAAATGGTACTAGAATTTTTTGTGGAGGTACTTAAACTAAGAATTACATTTCTCTGATAGTTATAGAACTATTCCATTTATTCATTTTATTCTTCAGTTGATTTTGCTAGTTTGTGTTATTCAAAGAATTGTTCCTCTAGACTAGGTGTTTAATTTATTGACATACAGTTTTTGATATTTCTTGAGTGTTAAGAGACCAAGATAGTATTTCCTTTAACGGCTAAGTTTGTAAATTGAATGTTTTTATTAAACTTTATATACAAATAGTAGTTATTCACTCTATCACACATCTAATGAAATGGAAAGTAAAAATTAGTTTTTGTAAGCTAGGGTTCTCAACTTTGACACAATTGACATTTGTAGCTGGATAATTCTGTGTTTTTAGATGGTCATGCTGTGTACATTGTTGGATGCTTTGCAGCATCCCTGGCCAGCACCCACACATGGCAAAAGCACCTTCTCCTTCCCAGTTGTAAAAAACCAAAAAGAGTCTTCAAACATTGCAAGGATACTCTGGTGAAGGGGGTGGGGACATCATTCCTGGTCATAAGCCACTGCTCTAGAATAAAGGATGAGATGTCACATGTCCTTTCATAATATGATGTATGCACATGTAATTATATAAGAGATATTTATTTTAATCTAACTTCTTAAACAAAAAAGTTCAATATGAAGGCAAACTGGCAATTCAAATGCCTTATTTGTGAAGAGATTTGCATTCTAAATTTAAATAGGTTTGAATAGTAATACTTTATAAAAGGAACTATATTTATATATTATACTATTTTTTAGAAAGAGTTAAACATTTGAACAATTAGCACTGTTCTCCTTGCCCTTAGATTGAACTTTCAAAATGCCTGCATATATAACATATTAATACATAATTTTCAAGGAATAAATAGACTCTTTAATGGAAGATATAATATTATAGAGGAGTATAAGCAAGAAAGGAAATACAGGATATTGAAAAATAATACAAAAAAGCAAACTCTAAATTTATACAATTAAATTGATGATACAGATTTTCAAAATGTGTTTTTTATATACAAATTAACACAGACACATTAGAGTGATGACACCAGTATATGTCATTTTATAAATAATTTGAGAGGTTTAGAAATGTATGTTTCTGGACCATCGCATTGTTTTATCCTTCAATTCTTCTGCTTAATTTAGATACATGATTTATATTGACACTTTAAATGTACATGTTTTATGTAATTTACATATTTCAAAAGCAAATGAAAATGAGTTAATATGAAATGAACATGAAAAAATTATAAATTTATGTTAAAAATCAGGTTTTAGAAATAAATTATTTTTGGATAACATTTTTATTTTTTTCTCCCCCCAAAATTATAGTGTCTTGCTCTTGGATATATATATAATATAAATTGTTAAAATTTGGAAAAATACAAGATTTGAATTTTCTAAATCCAAAATAATGATATATCAAACTGTTCAAAGACATTTTCCAAAATGGAGTAACAAGTCCTGATTTATTATAATATCTGAAAGAATTAAAAGTAAAAGGACTCAATCTATAAACAAAGGTTTCAGATATGGAACATCAGGCCACACAGGACAGTGATCCTTCAGGAAGAGAAAAACATCAGATGATCTGTATGATTGCCCCAATTTTATGACTGATGAATCCCACTCACTTTTAGCTGAGGACCGATGAGAATAAATGTGAGTAGGAACTGCCTAGTGCCAGGTAAATAATCACTCAAAAGGAACAAAGGGCTCACGAAGAATACATTGTGCTCCCAGCAGTGAGAGTGAAAAACTTATAACTCGTGGGTCATTGGATAGAGTACCAGGAAGGGTATTGACTCATTGTTAGTATTTAGCCCTTGACTAAAACAGCGTTTGTCCTATCTAAAAACCTACAAGCAGGTACTAATTTCCTCTAAGCATATCTCCAGGTTCTTGATCCTCCATACCTGACCACAGACTCAAAACTAGGACCTAGGGATTAAGTATCACTACCTTGGGGTGCTCTGAGATAACTTGTGTTTCTATCTTCCTCACTCTCTATTTTCTCCCAAACACCATGCACCATTTTAATTTATTTTTCCAATCTGTCTGGCCTTCATTGGTTTATGTTGTTAAAGCCCGGACAGTTCCCTTCAACTCTGTGTCATCTTGATGCTCTCCTTAGTACTCAAGGAGCCACTTGCACAAGTGTCTTCAACTGTAAATGTGCCCTTGGTCCTGAAGAACGATAGGCTTTCTCGTGTTGAGCATCACACGGGAGGCTGAAACTGAGATAGAGCAACCTGAATAGAAAACTAAAAAATTGCCATCACAAAACTGCAGCCCGAGGATTATTCATGTCCACAGCTCCCATGACCTTGTGAAAGCTTTAACAGCCTCAAAAACAGTTATCTATGGTGACAATGCATGTACCACAGCAGAAGAGTGCTGGATTGATTAAACGATCTGTTTTCTTATATTAAGAAAGACTTCCCAGCAAATAATGATGAGCAAAGACCTTCAACAGCAACAGAAATGTCAGTGCTACTGCCACCACGCTGACACCAACTTGGCACAGCAGAGTCACAGATAAGTACAGCTTTAAGCATCGTCACTCATAACTAAAATAGGTCTTTTATTGTGACTTCATTTGCTTGCAGCTAATAAACCCTATTTTTCTGAAAAATCGGTGCTGGGACTCATTATTATTTTTGGAAAATTCTTGAAGGCTGAAATTAGGTGAAGAGGCCACAACTGAAATTTCTAATGTGAGAAACAGTATAATCCCAAAGCTTGCACAGTTCAGTCCTGAGCAGAAAATATGAGTAGTACCTTTACTATTAATCACTGGGGAAACAGGAGAACATGTTGGATCCCCAGCAACAATTATGTTGACTCATTATGTTGACTCATATATTTGTGACATCTTAATGCGATTTTGACATTTATAAACTTTCTTTTTTGAGGTTAGACCAGACCTATGCTTAAGCTAACAAGGGCCACCTAAATTCCTGAGATGCAATATATAAGAGGTTTCCAAGATGTATGCTTTAAGATTCTGACCAGTAGAGAATCTTAGCAATTCTATGGAAGTAACATTAGTTCTGTCATTTTGGGGTTTGAAAGCCAAAGTGACATTGGTCACCTTGTCTGTCTTAGCAAAGTATATAGAGATATTCTAGTACACTAAGAAAACTTCGATAGCCAATGTTCTTTGTCTTTTCTCCTACTTTTTCTTAATTATCAAAATTTAATAGAAACACATTTTATGAACTTATCTTAGTACAAACTAATTGTGATAAGTTACAGAAGATATAAATATATTCAGAATCACAGCATGCTCCCAGTATTGCTCTGTATGCTCTCCCTATTATAGCAGCTTAGTAGTGATGGCTTATTTTCAGTAGTGTAAAATAGATAAATTCAATGTGACCTTCCTTACAACATGTGTTCAGAAAATATGATACGCTCTGGGGAATTAATGATTTATCATCACCATTACCCTAGCAAACATATCAATGTTGTAATTTGTACAAACCATAAACTGGGTGTGGGAAGGATACTGAAATTAAATTGACATTGCATGAAAGTTAAAATTGCAGCCTCCCCCACGTATGCAGATGTGGCTTTCTTCATTTTAATAAGGCATTACAAAGGAGCTTTCTGATTGATAGGTATTTGATATTTATGGGCCATCTAAAGTGGGCAAAAGTTGCAGAAAACTTATTGAAAATGGTCTTGCTAACTTTCAATACCTTACATTCACTCATGCACATGTGAAACTTTTGGTATTGATGGAAACTCAACTGACAGTCTGTCAACTCACTGCATATTGTTGGAAACTGTTGGGACTGAGGTAAACAGACGTTCATGTTTGCACTGTAATTCCATACATCCCTGTAGTGTGGAGGCACCACATATTGGTGATGTATTCACATACAGATGTCTAAAAGATTATTTTCAGTTACTAATATTTGATTGTGTATTTCTATTTAATTTGCTTCAAAATACTATTGAACGATAGGTATTTTGTTAATAATTTCATTCGTAAAATACAGGCACCAATTACTTTAGTGTAACGTAACACTGGCTGTGATGAAGTAGCTTGCCAAATATTCATGTTCCTTCAATAACCATGACAGAAGCTAGGTAAAATACATCAGGTAACAACAGATGTCATGGAAGGCATCTGAGACTCAAAGGATCAAGATTCTAGAGAGAAAGTAAGAAGGTATTCTGCACACCTTTTTTCCCCCTCAGGGTATTTTCTAATAGTTGGCATTGGGAGAGAATCCAAGAAGCCAGTCAGGTCATGATGACCAAGGAGCAGAGAAACTGGCAGAGCTTTCAGAGATCTCACAAACTCTAACAGCAAACGCTGGAGTTTATGAATTCTAAGTCAAGCAGGTTCTGAAAGGCCAAGAACACAGGGAGAAGAGAGGTCCAGAAAATTGATCTTGACATTTGATGTTCCTGAGACATTTCAGATTCTTAAATTGTATAGGAAGAGAAACTAAACAGCCAAGTAGAAAAGCAGCTGAAAATCACAGGAAAATTGTTAATTTCATAGTGTTGGAAAAATTTAAATTTAAATTGGGAACCATCTAGGGAAGATGGACCCTGGTAATTATCCCAGATTCTCTGCTGATACTCCAAAAGGTCTCCTACATCGAAGTGAATGTGAATCAAAGGTGGGTTTGGATTTTAGATGCAGAGACTACAGACAAGCCTGGGATAAGTTCAGTCCCCAAATAGATTGCAAAGATTTGTCCCTGTTCCAGCTGCACATCAGACAAATCTACCCCGAAGGAAGGTAACTATATCCAGAGTCTGTAAGAATTTTTCATATACAAAGTCTGTCATCCGATAGAATATCCAATAAAAACGTAATTAAGACAAGAGAAACAAATCCAGAGCTAATCTGTGTATTTAAGTTATTGGAAGTGGACTGAAAAGAGTTGTACTTAATAAATAGAATAAATACGAAGAGAGATGATGAATTTCAGGCAAAATTTAAATCTGCATAAAAGTCAATTAGAAATTATATAATGAATAAGTGCAATAATTGAAATTAAGAATTTAAGTGGATAATCATGGATTTGGCAGATGAAGAAAGGAATCAACAAATGTGAAAATAAGCCAGAAAAAAATACAGATTTTTAAGTATGGGCTGCAAACAAGGTGGAAAATACAACAACAACAACAACAAAGCAAGTACAAATAAGAAATATGTAGGGAAGGATGAAAAAAAGTTTGACACACATTTAATTGGATTCCTAGAAAGGAAGGAGAGAAGACTAGGTGATCTATGCTAATCTTTCGGCAAGATCGCCTCTGTGTCATAAGGAATGCTCACTGATTCTCTAGCTGTCTTGTTCACACTGATACTTTTTTTTTTTGGTCTCTTTTTAAAATTTTTAAAAATTTTTATGTGAATGTATGGGGTCAATGGTAAATTTTGTTACATGTATATAATAGATAGTGATCCAGTCAGGATATTCATCACTTCAGTATGATACAGTTTTGTTCAGTATAAGTCATCCTGCTCTGTTATCAAACAGTAATGTTTTTCCTTCTATCTAATTGTGCCTGTGTACCCTTTAACCCACTTCTCTTCACCAACCCTCACCCTTTCCCGTCTCTGTTATCTATTTTTCCAGTCTCTACCTCCATCTGTTCAAATATTTTAGCTTCCACATATAAGTGAGAGCATGCAATATTTGCCGGTTTGTGCCTGGCTA
>CAUYRT010099797.1:0-19500 GCA_963574885.1 Lepilemur ruficaudatus | reverse complement strand
TGCGCTACCATACCCAGCTAATTTTTATTTTATTTTATTTATCTATTTGTTTTTAATTGGCTAATTTCTTTCTGTTTTTAGTAGAGATGGGGTCTTGCTCTTGCTCAGGCTGGTTTCGAACTGCTGACCTTGAGCGATCCGTCTGCCTCGGCCTCCCAGAGTGCTAGGATTACAGGCGTGAGCCACCACGCCCAGCCTCTCAGTGCACATCTTGTCTGACTTGACCTGTGGCATCTGCCGGACTTTACCTGCCAGTTCTGACCTCTTCTGAAAAGCCCTCCATTATTGCACCATGTGATACTGTGAAATTGTGTTTTAATTTTAACCAAGTTGATTCAAGCTAGGTCTTATGCTTTTTATCTTTTTGCAGATAACTTTTACATTTGGGTGAACTTCCAGAAGTTTATTTCAAAATATCTTTCTACTATTGCATCACTGGTCCACTGTCAATTCCTCTTTGGTAATCAAACAACTTTAAAATTGATTTTTGAAATGTATGTGGCTCTCACATAAAGTTCTGAAAGATATGTGAGAATAAATTTTCAGGAATTTATTTTAGAACTAAACATCAGCTTCAATTTCTTTGGCCTACAGCAGGAGGAGACCTTGTTAACTCAGCAGCTATGAATTATGGTTATCTTTTTTCTCTGAGAAATTTAGTTGCTGGTTGGGTGAGTCTGATAATCCAACTCAGGTTTTGTCCATTGGATTGCAACATACAGACATTAAAAACAAAACCCAAGGTAAGGAGTTTAATAATTACAAAGGAAGTGAAGTTTGCCTTTGGCCATCTATGGTAGCTAGATTCTGATGATGGTTTCCATTGGATAACACTACCTGGTATTTGCACCCTTGCGTAATCCCTGCTCACATCGAGTGTGGGTTGGCCTGTGACTGGTGCTAACTGATACGATGCTGTAGAAGGAATGCTGTGTCAGTTCCATATCTAACCTTTAAGAAGACTGGAAGTTCCTTCTTTCTGTCTCTTGGAATACTCACTTTTGGGAACCCTGAGTAATATGTAAAATATCTAGCCACCCTTCTATAGAGACTCCATGGAGATGTCATGGGGAGGCTAGAGGCCCTGGGACCATATGGAGAGACAGAACAGTTCAGCTGTCCTAGTGTCTCAGTTAAGCCTCCAGATGACTCCAGTCTCAGCCATGTCACTGCAGCTGCATGAAAGCTCCCAAGCAAGACCAGCAGAACATCACAGCTGAACTCAATAAACCCACAGAACCACGATAGATAGTGGAATGGTGATTGTTTTAAGCTAAACTTCAGGGTGGTTTGTTATGTAATAATAGGTAACCAAAATAGAAATTGATATCTGAAAGTGGAGCGCTGACATAACAAGAATCTAAAACATGTGGCAGCAGGCAGAAGCTGAAATAACCTTGCAGAAACTGTTAGTCAAGAGACTGGTCGCAGTGGCTGACGCCTGTAATCCTAGCACTCTGGGAGGCAGAGGTGGGAGGATTGTTTGATGTCAGGAGTTCAAGACTAGCTTGAGCAAGAGTGAGACCCCGTCTCTACTAAAAATAGAAAAAAATTAGCCGGGCTTGGTGGTGCACATCTGTAGTCCCAGCTACTTGGGAGGCTGAGGCAGGAGGATCACTTGAGCCCAGGAGTTTGAGGTTGCTGTGAGCTAGGCTGATGCCACAGCACTCTAGTCTGGGCAACATAAACAAAAAAAAAAAAAAGAAAAGAAAGAAACTGTTAGTGAAGGCTGGAATAAAACATTCACACATTCACTTTTTGGAGCTTTTAGTCACCACGTAGAAGTCTAAATATCCTGCTGGAGAGGCCACTTGCTATGGGGAGGTCCTGAGATACAAGGAGAAAGAGAAAGGCCCAGGCTTCCCGGCATTCCAGTCAAGCTTTCATATGACTCCAGCCCAGTTGCTATCTTATTATCTAACTGCAACCACATGAGATACCCCTAGAGCAGCTAAGGAACTTCCCAACTGAGCCAAGTTCACTCACAGAACAATGTAAGATAATAAAACAGTTGCTGTTCTAAGCCATTGAGTTTTGGCCATGTTTGTTATGCACAATAGATAACTGGAACACTTCTTCTGGCCTCCGGTTCTCATTATTCATTGACTCCTGTACACAAAATGACATCATGCAGTCCTATACACATTCAGGACCTGTAGTTATAAAGTTCCACCCAAATCTGCCTTCCCTTTGGCAGTGCAACAGATGGTCATTAAGGTCTTGGCTTTGTAGTCCCACGGCCCCCTGTTCCTTTGCTCGGTTAACTGTGAAACCTTTGGTAGGTCATTTAAGCATTTTGAACCTTTATTTTTAAAAACTTAAAAAAATTTTTTTTTGAGACAGAGTCTCACTCTGTTGCCCGAGCTAGAGTGCCATGGCATCAGCCTAGCTCACAGCAACCTCAAACTCCTGGACTCAAGCGATCCTTCTGCCTCAGCCTCCAGAGTAACTGGGACTACAGGCATGCGCCACTGTGCCCTGCGAATTTTTTCTATTTTTAGTTGTTTGGCTAATTTCTTTCTATTTATAGTAGAGACAGGGGTCTCGCTCTTGTTTAGGCTGGTCTCAAACTCCTGAGCTCAAGCAATCCTCCCGCCTCAGCCTCCCAAAGTGCTAGGATTACAGGCGTGAGCCACCACGCCTGGCCTAAAATTTTTTATTTTTTTGAGACAGAATCTTCCTCTGTCATCTGGGCTAGAGTGCTGTGTCACCAGCCTAGCTCACAGCAATCTCAAATTCCTGGGCTTAAGCAATCCTAATGCTTCAGACTTCTGCGTAGCTCGGACTACAGGCATGCGCCACCATACCTGGATAATTTTTCTATTTTTAGTAGACAGTGTCTTGCTCTTGCTCAGGCTGGTGTCGAACTCCTGACCTTAAGTGAACCTCCTGCCTCAGCCTCCCAGAGTGCTAAGATACAGGTGTGAGCTACTGCGCCTGGCCCATTTTGAAACTTTAATTCATTTATCTGTCAAATGGGAGAAATGGTACATGTCTTTTCACAGTCTTGTTACGGGGATAAAATAACCATAAACATCTTGATTACTTCAAAGGTATAGAAATAAATGTGCTTTATTTTTAGTAGATAATCAGTAATCAGCCACACTAGCCTCTCAAAGACTGCAAGTTAGTCAAACTATCCTCTCTCTGAATCCCAGTTAACATCCGCAAAAATACTGGGTAGCCACCCATAATAAGCAGGTTATAGTAGGAGGAGTCACCACTCACTTGGGTTACTATTTTTGATCTGTCCTCCCAGAATCCTTGGCTTTTGTGTTTGCCAGTGTCCCTCAGACATTGCCTGTCACTTGGGGGCGTGCTTCATGCTTAGCAACAAGCCATTGCCCTCAAGTTCTTTCACAAGACCTGAACTCACTCATCCATCACTAGCAGAGACTGTTTTTTTTTTTCAAATATTTGTCAAAGAGCTACCTAGTTGCAACCTTGTTCTGAGACAAAGTAGGCTCAACTAGACTAAAAAAGCCTCTTCTGGAGTTCAGTTTCCAAGCAAGATGGAACAATTATGGGCTGCATTTACTCTCCCACATGAAGCAACAACGACAACAAAAAGACAAAATATTTGGGTTTTTCTGAGACGGAGTCTCACTCTGTTGCCCGGGCTAGAGTGCTGTGGCGTCAGCTTAGCTCACAGCAACCTCAAACTCCTGGGCTCAAGCGATCCTCCTACCTCAGCCTCCCGAGTAGCTGGGACTACAGGCATGTGCCACCACGGCCGGCTAATTTTTTCTATATATTTTTAGTTGTCCAATTAATTTTCTATTTTTAGTAGAGACAGGGTCTCGCTCTTGCTCAGGCTGGCCTCGAACTCCTGACCTTGAGCAATCCGCCCGCCTCGGCCTCCCAGAGTGCTAGGATTATAGGCGTGAGCCACCGTGCCCGGCTAAGACAAAATATTTGAAACAGCAGTCTCAGGATACAAGACATCAGGCAACAGAGGACAGTGATCCTGGGAGATGAGAAACAAAGATGAATGCTACAATGTCCCAGCTTATTACACTGAGAGAGTTTCCAGTGCATGAAGGAGGAACCTAGGTGGAGACAGGCAGATTTTTCTGAGGGTTTATAACACATGTAGAAGTATGGTATATGGCAGTAAGAGCACAAAGGACAGACTAGAAGAAATGAAGTTATATTATTATATGGTTCATATACTATATGTGAAATGGCATAATAAAAATTGGAGGTAGACTCTGGTAAGATGTATCCAACAAACCCTAAAGCAATTACTAAAACAGTAAAAAAGAGGTATGGCTAATAAGTTAACAAAGGAAATAAAATGAAATCATAAATAATTAATCCAAAATAAAATGAAACCATAAATAAATACTCTATCCAAAATAAAGCAAAAAAAGATGAAAAAGGGGAAAGAGAACAAATTTGGAGAAAATAATAAGAAGAAGATACAATTAAACCCAACCATATCAGTAATCACATTAAATGTATATGGTCTAAACACTTCCATTAAAGGCAGAGATTGTCAAAAAAGCAAGACCCAGCTGGACATGATGACTCACCCCTGTAATCCTAGCACTTCGAGAGGCCAAGGCGGAAGGATCTTTTGAGGCCAGGAGATCGAGACTAGCCTGGGCAACATAGCGAGACTCCCATCTCCACAAAAAATAGAAAAATTAGCCAGGCATGCTACACCTGTAGTCCTAGCTACTGGAGAGGCTGATGGGGAAGGATTGCCTGAGCTTAGGCATTCAAGGTTGCAATGAATTATGATCATGCTACTGTACTCCAGCCTGAGTGAAGAGTGAGACCCTGCCCCTAGGGGGGGAAAATAAATAAAATAGGTTTCTTATAGGCAGAATCTAGCTGGGTCTTGCTTTTTTTGTTGTTGTTGAGACAGGGTCTTGCTCTGTTGCCCAGGCTAGACTGCAGTGGCATCATCATAGCTCACTGCAACCTCAAACTCCTAGGCTCAGGTGATCCCTTTGCCTCAGCCTCCTGAGTAGCTTGGACTACAGGGATGTGTCACCACCCCTGCACAATTTTTCTATTTTTTGTAGAGATGGGGTCTTGCTATGTTGCCCAAGCTGGTCTTGAACTCTTGGCCTCAAGTGGTCCTCCCATCTTGGCCTCTCAAATTGCTGGGATTACAGGTGTGAGCCACAGCCCTGGGAAGGTCCACCAATTATTAAATGTGAAATCTTTAACAAGTTATCTAAAGTGTGAAAGCCTCAGTTTCTTTGTCTTAAATGGTAGAGTTGTGAGGAGTAAATGCACATGAAGTTCTCAGCTGTCATTATTATTATCTGGAGTTCAGACTTGCAGAGCAAATGAGGGTCTGGATGGGACTGGGAAAAAAAACCATGTGATTCACAAATAGCTACTGTAGGAGCTGGTTGATTTGGTTGGTAAACCACTCTCAATTGCACCTCTGACCTTGTTCAATCTTATCTTTGTATTGTAAAAGTATTCCTGCTCACTAGAGAGTACTTACTGGTGCCTTGTGCATCACAAGCCTGACTAATCACTATCAATAAATTGTGCTGATAAAAGAATTTATTTAAATAACTGTAAATTTCAACAATTTATAGTACCCAGGGAAAAGTAATCTCTAAAACACTCTGTGTACATTCCTGGAACCTATGGCAGTAATTAAAATTAATTCAAAACATTTTGTTAACCTATGGCACAAAGTAAAATTTAAGACACTACTAATCAAATGATCAGGTTGGTGAGTTTTTTTGCCTGGTGTGTAGTCTTTTTAAACTGGCATTCCTCAGCTGAACTGCTGAACAGAGAAAATTATTGGAGTGACTATTTCCTCAATTTCCTCTGTTTTTCTAAGGAGAAATGACTAATACCCCTCTAAATGTGTAACAGAGAAGTTAATACATTACAGAGGGTGGATGCCTTAGGACATTGGGGCTTAATTTCTTCCCAAAACCCCAGCTGAAAATGCTAATCTACAGAAACAAGACACCACCTACCCACCTGACAGGGTTACTTCGGGGATTATCAAGATCAAGTCTGTTGAACTCTCATGAGAAACAAACTTAATGCTATAAGGTAATGCTGAGTTTCTGATTCATTATGATTAGACTGCTACTTTTTAAAACACTTATTTTTTTAAAACAAAGAATTTATGCCACCATTAAAAAATAGGAAATGCAAACAAGTAAAACAAATCACTCAGAAACACACCACCTAGAGAGAGTCAAGTTAACATTTAGGGTGCACATCCATACTAGTTTTAAATAATTCATATATGTATAATTTTTAATACAAGTGATGTTCTAGAAGTTTGAAAGTTAAAGAATAGCTTTCCCTTCAACACCACTCAGCACATAGACTTTGAAAATTGATACATGATTGTAAATATTTCTGGGGTACATTTGATATTTTCTTTCTTTTTTTTTTTTTTTTGAGACAGAGTCTCACCCTGTTGCCTGGGCTAGAGTGAGTGCCATGGCGTCAGCCTAGCTCACAGCAACCTCAAACTCCTGGGCTCAAGCAATCCTCGTGCCTCAGCCTCCCTAGTAACTGGAACTATAGGCATGAGCCACCATGCTCGGCTAATTTTTTCTATATATATATATTTTTTAGCTGGCCAATTAATTTTTTTCTATTTTTAGTAGAGACGGGGTCTCGCTCTTGCTCAGGCTGGTTTCAAACTCCTGACCTTGAGCGATCCTCCCACCTCGGCCTCCCAGAGTGCTAGGATTACAGGCATGAGTCACCGTGCTTGGCCACATTTGATATTTTCATACATGCATATGACGTGTAATGATCCAATTAGGGTAGTCAAGATATCCATCACCTCAAACATTTATCATTTCCTTGTGTTGGGAACATTCCAAATCTGAGACTTTTGAAGTTGAGAGGGATTTGGAAGAGAAAACTGAGACTCAGAGATTGGAAACGATTTGACCAACGCAGGGAAGAACTAGGGCTACGACTTCTGTTGCATAGCCAGGGATCTTTGCTCTCTCTTCACTGTGCTGCCCATCATGGATGTCAGTTACTGGCTTTAATCTGGCTTTAATCAAGTATCTTTTTCCTTAAAATATCTTTTTCTTTTCCTGCTAAGTATGCTTAAGCTAGATCAGATAGAAAATAGAGGAAGAGGAAACTTGGTTAACACATTTTTTGTTAAGCCATAATATCATCCAGTCATTCAACAAACAGTTTTGAGAACTTGGTTAGATTTTTGTCTGGCTCAACTTGTGTTGTTGTTGTTAGAAAATTGGATTGGCAGTACAGACATAGTGCTAGTGAGTGAAATAAGCCTAATTGCTTTATAGCATGTTTTTAATTTAATGTTCAACAGAGGCCAGTTACCCTACACACAAATCAATAAACAAACAACCAAAGCTGATTGTTGGGCAACAAAAAACACTACAAGTTGATTGCTGGCTGCCCGGTTTCCTAAGCACAGCCTACTGCAATTTGAGATAACCCTGAAGCTTGTGTACACAAGATTTACTGAAAGAGCTATTTTGAAATGGTTTAGAGTGGTCTGTAAACAATTTCAGGTAGCCTGTAAATCGTGTCAAACATCTCAAAGCACCTTTCCAAATTCTGACCATGTTTAGGGGGAGTTAAAGATCAGGCTCAGAAATGGATGCATGACAACAAAGAAAGTGGGAAGGATTGGAATAGTGTGGTTCAAGTGGCACCTAGAAGGCTTTCTTGTCCCAAAAGCTCTTTCCCATTATATGGCCAGTGCCTGAAATTCTTTCATTATATACTGGAGCCATATGACTAAACAACTATCTTAGTGGGGATTAGTTTTGGGAGCCAAGGTGAGGGGACCAGAGGGCAGCAATTGCTGTGAAGGACAGGTGGCTTCACCAGGTGGTCTTGCCAGGTCCTTTCCAGCCATGTAGAGACAAAGGTGTAGAGGCTTTTGTCTAAAGTTCATTTCCTTCTAAATGTGATTCACTTCTAAAACAAGTCATTTTACTTTTTTTTTCTAATAGAGGTTCACTTTATTTAACATGGAATTCTCACAAACTGTTGTGCTTTGCAACTCAAACTGGTCAAATGTACTGTTCTGTAAGTTCAATTTTTGATTTGGTAAGAACTATCTTGATATTTCAGAACAAAGGTATTTTAGTAAAAGCAAATAATTTAATTCCTATTCCAATGGCATATATCTGAAAAGTTTTAAATTGCCTTCCTAAATCCTTAACGCATCAGAACAAAATTTATTCCCGTAGCAATAACAGCTGTGTCCTAAGCTTTACCTATGATAGAAAGTAGATCAACATCACTGTCTGAAGGGCTAGAATTTGACCTGTGATTTTTTATAGGAGCATTTTAATAATATATGTCCTTCCTTATCAGTCTTCACCCAGCCTCGATGTTTTCTTAAATGGGAAGAGATGGATTTTAAATGACCCATTAAAAATGTAAGTTACAATATAGAGATGTTCAAAATATGTGATAGTGTGGACTTACACAAGAAATGAAGACAGG
Source organism: Lepilemur ruficaudatus (assembly GCA_963574885.1). Classification (NCBI taxonomy): domain Eukaryota; kingdom Metazoa; phylum Chordata; class Mammalia; order Primates; family Lepilemuridae; genus Lepilemur; species Lepilemur ruficaudatus. The sequence goes on along the minus strand of CAUYRT010099797.1, from coordinate 11,049 downwards.
TAGAACAAACTACTTTAAGAAAAGGAGAGAATATAAGACTAGTGAATGTGTTCATGAGGTGCTTGCAGTAGCTGGTATTATGTCACTAGTAAATCACTTACCAACATGCTGCATTAGGACAGTAGCATTATGGTTTATGTTTCCCCTTTCCTTTCCAAACTTTCTTTGATGCTGTTACAATATTTTTGTCAGTAGCTATGTTTATATATATGTACTTACATCTTACTATGATTCACAAGGATAAAATGATGTTTTTGCAAATTATAATTTTAAAAATTGTCAGCAGGGAGGCATTATTATGCATTTGAGTGAGCACTAGCTTGAAAAATCAGGAGACCTGGATTTTAACCCCAGCTCTACCACCATGATCAAGTGATGTCCCCACTCTGTGCCTCAGTTTTCCCATAGATAAAATGAAGAGGATGGACAAATGGTCTCCAAGTTCCCTTTTTAGCTCTCAGTCCTCTAATTCCTTTCTGTCAACATGTGTTTAATGATTAGTCCATTTAAGCTCAAAGTACTTCACATTTCACAAGGTCCATTTACGTGTAAAGACTATCTTTACCAGAATTTTGTTTGTTTGATTAATTTGGAACAAAAAAAAGAAACGGTGTCTGTGTTATGGTTAAAGCAGCCATTCTAGAGCAGCTCTGACAACAGACAAAAACTACAGAGGAAGCAAAGAATTGACAAGGCCTTCTGTTTATTCCATATATCCATTGAAATGATAACACTGAAGAAACAGAGCAACAAAGAGGGAAAAGGTAACCAGTGTGCAAACCTCAGCAAGACATTTGCCCAGAAAAGTAAGAAGAGAAACAAAGATCTGGAGACACGAATGGATAAATTCCATGTAAAATGTGCCATCTTTGTCAGGGCTATGAAAGTGGCTGTTGGCTTTAAGCCCCAATGCCGATGTTAAGAAATTGTATTATCTGGGTTTAACTGCCTGGAGACAGTCGATAGAAACCTTTTCACCGGAGGATAGTAACATTAAAGTGGGTACTCTACAGTCAAACTTTAGCATTTAGGTGAAGAAAATGACAAAATGTGCTTCTATGCTCTGAGTACTTTAGCCATGTTTGAACTTCTCATCTGTTTCAGCGTCAGTATCAGCAACAAACACCAAGACTGAGCCCTCAATATTGCACTGTTCTTTGAAGATACCTACTGGTCACTTGGTAGCAAGCTGAGTGTATTGGGCCCTTCCTTTCTTGAAGTTCATCCTCACAGGGATAGATATTTATTCAGGCATGAGTTTGACATTCCTGCTTGTAATGCCTCAGCCAGCACCACTCTACATGTCTGTATGGAATTCCTGACTCATAGGCCTGGTATCCCACACAGCATATGACCAAACTACTCTCTCACAGCAAAGGAGGTGTAGGAGTGGGTCAAATACCCTGAGGTCTACTGATCATATCACACCCCACACCATCCAGAGGCAGTTGGTCTCATAGAACGTTGGAGCAGGCTTCTAAAGGTACAACTGAAGTGTCAGCTCAGAAGAAACACTCTGAAAATGGGGAGCCAACATTCAAGATATACTGTATTTGTTAAGTCAGAGGCTGCTGTGTGGTGCTGTGCTCTAGTATTAAGGATACATGAGTTCAGGTCCAAGCAGTAGAAACAGGAGTGGCCCCAATTACCTTCACTCCTAATGACCCACTCAAGAATTTATGCTTTCTGTCCTTTCAACTCCATGCTCTGCTAAGCTGGAGGTCCTGTTTCTGAAAGGGTGTACACTCTTTCTGGGAAACACAGCAAAAGTCCCATTGAAATACAAATCAGAGGTGATTCCAGGGCACTTTGGATTCCTTGTGCCTGAGGACCAAGCAGGTGAAGAGAAGAATTACCATTCTGGCAAAGGTATTTGATCCTGGTGTTCAGGGGGAGGTATGGTTGCTTTTACACAATGGTGGCTGGGAGGGAGGAATTATGTGTGGATCCTAGGTGAGCCATTTGGGTACTTCCTGGTACTCTCTTGGCCCATTGTAACTGTGAATGGGGAAATACAGCAATTGCAGGCTGAGAATTTCTCAGACCAGACCACTAAAGAATGAAGGTTTAGGTCATACCACCATGTAAGTCACTAAGACCTGCTGAAAGATAGCTGAGGGAGAGGTAAATTTAGAATAGATAATGGAGGAGGGAGAGGATGAGAATCACTTGTGGCCCCATGACCAACTGCAATAATGGGTTGCAGTCTATCCCACTAAGCACTGTCTGACCTTTCCCTCAGAAAGAAATGTCCATGGGGACTATGCAGAAGCTTCTCCATGAAACTGTATGAAGAAAATCTGTCTAGCCAAAAGGAGTGGATGGTCGCAGCCATGAGAATGCACCTCACAGACCTCTTACTACAGGGAGCATAATTGACCAAGGGCCTCAGCTGCTGCACTCTGAAATCTATGAGAGGCTGTTGTCCTAAGGCCACTCCCCAGCAATGGATGAGTGGGAGGTTCAGGACTCTTTTTTCAGCCAGCTTTGGTTCAAAGACTCCCAGAAGGCAGAGAACTCCTTTAGACTAGAGGGCGATCCAGGACACTTCCACTCAACTCTTTCTCCTTGTCTCCTTCATCCAGAGTCAGGATTGCATTGCAGTCTGATGGCACTCTCAGACTCACCCTTTGAAGTTGGGTGAACCAGGCTCACTCCTGTACCTCCTTTGCTGTGAGAGGATATTCTGGTCAGATGCTATACTGTGTGAGATACCAGGCCTATGGATCAGAAATTCCATAAACTCACAAATAATGGTGCTGCTTGAGGTTATACAAACAGAAAAGGAAAACTTGTGCCTGGATAAATATCTATCCCTGTGAGGATGAACTTCAGGCCTTTCCAGGATGAGAGGGCCCAATATAGCCAACTTGCCACCAAGTGACCAGTAGATCTCGTCACGAAATACTGCTATAGTGGGGTCTCAGTCTTGGTCTTTGTGGCTGACAAATTGAGTATTCAGAGGCAGCCATGCTAGACTGGAGTTGGTAAGTAGAACTTCATGGTTCTGGTTCCATACGTAGCTTCTCTTTACTAACGTGACCATTCTATTCATGTGCTCGTTGGAAGTTCTGGAGTGGGTGGTAAAAACAGCAGGCTAATGTTGACTGGCAAAGTTATTTTGTCTACTTGGTTGTTCAGTGCCACTTCTGTGGTGTGTATTTTTTACTTATTCCTAAGTACTGTATCTATCCACATACCTTTGTGCAGAACTACCTGTCTCTGATCCTTCTCAATCCTTGTCCTTCTAGGCCTCTGACAGATGGCTCGTCATTGATCACTGCCCAGTAATCTCTATATATTTTCACCTCACATCACTTCTTCCTCTACACAAATTTGTTGACTAGGTACACTGCTTGGTCAATTATGTCCCTTATAGTAGGCCATCTGTGAGTCAGGGTTGCTTTATCATTTTGTCTCTCTCCCATGAAATGTTTGAAAGTAACTTGAAGACACCATGTTCATTTACCCCTAAATATATCAGGCTATGTTTCATAAGAACAAAGACATTCTGTTTATAACCACAGCATGGTTATCAAAATCAGGAAACCTAACATTGAAATAGTACTATTATCTAAACCACAATTTATACTTAAATTTGAAGAATTACACCAATAGTATTCTTTAGAGGTTCTTTTTTCTCAGTCCTGGATCCAATCTGGGATCATGCATTGCATTTAGTTGTTGTCATATCTCTTTAATTTCCTTTAATCTGGAACAATTCCTGAGTTTCTATCTTTTTGGACCTCAGAATACTTGAAAAATGTAGACCAGTTATTTTGTGCATTGTCCTTGTATTTGTATTTTTTTTTGGTATTTCTAAGTGGTTAGTTGAATAAGAGTAACAAAAGTGATATCATATCCTTCTCAGTTTTTCATATCAGAGGGTACATGATATCAGTTTGTCTCAATATTGGTGATATTAGTTTTGCTTGCTTTAGATAGTAACTATACCTCCACTGTAGAGTTACTATTTCTGAGGAGTGGCATCAGCAAAATAATCAAATAGGAGTTATCTGGCTTCACTCTCCCTCACAGAAAACTGATGAGCAACCATCCAGTGGAAGATTATCACCCAGAATATCCCAGAATGCAAAACTGAGACTGTGATGATCCCTTGAGCTGCAGAGCCGAGAAAAACTTGAAGCAGGCAGTAAAGGAAATGGTTTTCTTTAACCATGATGCCTCTCCCCCAAGTTGGCAAGGTACCACATACATTAAAGTTCCCTGAACTCACAGTCTCTGCACTGTCAAAATTGAGTTGAAAATAAACATCCAGCTTTCCCACCTCCCTGGGTCCCTTCACAGGAAACTCACTCCTGCCTCAGCCCAGGGGAAGCATCAGGAGTGTTTGCAATGGCTGAAACATCTGAGGCCAGCCAGAGACAGAGCAGGGGTGGAGCTGGCTGTGGCCACCATGAAGATCTCAGAGGCTACTCACCATGCACATTGTCAGTGTATAGAATACAACTAATTTTTGTGTGTTGATTTTGTATCCTGCAACATTGCTGAATTAGTTTCCTGGCTCTAAAAGATTTTTTTTTGGTGGAATCTTTAGAGTTTTATACATATTTCACCTGTGAACTGAGATAATCTTAATTTTTCCTTTCCAATTTGAATGTATTTTATTTTTTTTTCTTACCTAATTGCTCTGGCCAGGATTTCCAGTATTATGTTGGATAGAAGTGGTGAGAGTGGGCAGCCTTGTCTTCTTCCTGATCTTAGAGGAATAGCTTTCAGTCTTTCACCATGGAGTATGATGTTAGCTGTGAGTTTTTCATACATGGCCTTTTTCATATATGATGTCATGTTGGGGAGTTCCCTTTTATTCCTAGTTTATTGAGTGTTTTTATTGTGAAGGTGTGACACATGTTGTCAAATAAATTTTCTGTATCAATTCAGATGATCATGTGGTTTTTTTTTCTTTGTTCTATTGATGTGGTGTATTATTACATTGGTTGATTTTCATATGTGGGTGATGAATGTGTTCACTTTTGATTGTGATGTATATGCATGTAATACATATGTCAAAACAAATCCAATTGTACACTTTTAAATATATGCAATTTATTGTATATCAATTACACCTCAATAAAGCTGTTTTATAAAAGAATGATATTCTCTATGGGAAAAATCTAACTTTGGAAAAGAATAAAGAGGCAGGGTTTTTGAGGAGAAGAGTATTTTTTCACTGACACTAGTTGGAAATGGTGGAGTATAGAGATGATTTAAAAAAGTAAGACTGGCTTTTACTCAGTTTTATTCTTTTTTTTTTTTTTTTTGAGACAGAGTCTCATTCTGTTGCCCAGGCTAGAGTGAGTGCCATGGCGTCAGCTTAGCTCACAGCAACTTCAAACTCCTGGGCTCAAGCAATCCTCCTGCCTCAGCCTCCCGAGTAGCTGGGACTACAGGCATGTGCCACCATGCCCGGCTCATTTTTCCTATATATATTTAGTTGGCCAATTAATTTCTTTCTTTCTATTTATAGTAGAGACAGGGTCTCACTCTTGCTAAGGCTGGTTTCGAACTCCTGACCTTGAGTGATCCTCCTGCCTCGGCCTCCCAGAGTGCTAGGATTACAGGCGTGAGCCACCGCGCCCGGCCAGTTTTATTCTTATTTTAAAAAATTTTCTGTAGACAATGCTCCCATTTATTGGCTGCACTAGGGGGGAACCACTCCTACTGTTCCACCCTAAGGTTCTTAGCAACAAAGTAACCTAATTAATGTCGGATTTGTGCCTTTCAAACACCATTATTTTAGTCATTGGAAGTGCTGTCAGTGACTTTTGATAGGATGAATTTTCTGGTCCTTCTGAGGGCCTTTAGATGTGTGTGTGGCGGCATTCCCACCCCCAAAAGAAGGGAGACAGATTTCTCCAGGCAACTACCTCATAGTGGTACATCAACTACCTCATACTGGTACATCAAACACCACTATGAGGTAGTTGCCTGAAGAAATCTGTCTCCCTTCTTTTGGGGGTGGGAATGCCGCCACACACACATCACACCTCTCCCCATCTGGGTTCTAGAAATCTAGACCCTGATGTAGTCCTTCCACTTTGCCCCCTACACACACGGAAACACCACACTCCTTTTCCTTGCCTATGAGAAGAAAAGTTGAAGTCCTTAGCCCCAGTGTCTGGTTAACTGTAGACCTGCTGATTTTGGCTTCTAACCATGCAGGACTTTACTTCCCTCCTTTCTCACATGCCTGCCAATTCCTTTCTGAATCTATATCATTAGAGAACTTATAGAGATATACACACACATTTCAGAGTGAGGGGCTTCTCACACCTTCTAGGAGAAAACATCAGAGAAAATCTTATGACATTGGATTAGGCAAAGAGTTACTAGGTATGATACCAAACACACAATCCATAAAAGGAAAAAAAAATAAGTTAGGTTTTATAAAAATTAAGAGCTTCTGCTCTGTGAATGACCCTGTTAAAAAATGAAAATACAATACATGTATTGGAAGAAAATATTTGCAAATCACAATCTGATAAAGAACTTGTATCTAGGATATACAAACAATTCTTAAAACTCAATAATAAAAAACAACCCAATATATATTTGGGCAAATGATATAAACAGACACTTTGCCAAGGGATATGTAGGATGGCAAATAAGCACACAAAATGATGTCCACCATCACAAACCACAATGAGATGCAATTACATATCTATTAGAATGTCTAAAATTAACAAAACTAACCATACCACATATTGGTGTGGATGTGGATCAACTGGAACTCTCATATACTGCTGGTAGGAATTTAAAGTGTACAGCTACTTTGGAAAATAGTTTGGTGGTTTCTTAAGAACTTAAACATATGCCTATCATATGACCTAGCAATTCCACTATTCTATTATTAGGTATTACCCACAAGAAATGAAAGTGTATGTCTATATAAGGACTTGTACACAAATGCTCAAAACTGGAAACAAGGCCAGGCGCGGTGGCTCACGCCTGTAATCCCAGCACTCTGGGAGGCCAAGGCGGGCGGATTGCTCAAGGTCAGGAGTTTGAAACCAGCCTAAGCAAGAGCGAGACCCCATCTCCACTATAAACAGAAAGAAATTAATTGGCCAACTAAATATATATATAGAAAAATTTAGCCAGGCATGGTGGCGCATGCCAGTAGTCCCAGCTGCTTGGGAGGCTGAGGCAGAAGGATTGCTTGAGCCCAGGAGTTTGAGGTTGCTGTGAGCTAGGCTGACGCCATGGCACTCTAGTCCGGGCAACAGGGTGAGACTCTGTCTCAAAAAAACAAAACAAAAAAACAAAACAAAACAAAACTGGAAACAATCCAAATGTCCATTAACAGATGAAAGAATAAACAAATTGTTGTATATTCATATAATGGAATACTACTCAGCAATAAAAAAGGAATGAACTGTGAATACACATAATCACATGGATGAATCTCAAAATAATTACGCTGAAAGAAAGAAACCAGACAAAGCAGTGTTTACCATATCATTCCATTTATACAAAATTCTAGAAATTGCAAACTAATTCACAGTGATAAAGAAGAACATTAGTTTTCTGGAGACAAAAGTGGGTTGGGGTGGAAGGAGTAGAAAGAAGCAATTACAAAGTATCACAAACAAACTTTTGGGGATGATGGATATATTCATTATCTTAATTGAAGAGACGGTTTCAATATATGACTATGTATGTCAAAACTTTTCAATTTGTACACTTTAAATATGTGCATTTTATGTCAACTATCCCTCAATAAAGTGTTTTTTTTTTTAGACGGGTTCTAGCTCTGTCACCTGGGCTAGAGTGCAGTGACATCATCCTAGCTCACTGCAACCTCAAAGTCCTCGGCTCAAGCGATCCTTCTGCCTCCGCCTCCTGAGTAGCTGGGACTACCAGTACGTGCCACCACACCTGGTTAATTTTTCTATTTTTAGTGGAGTCAGGGTCTTGCTCTTTCTCAGGCTGGTCTCAAACTCTTGGCCTCAAGCCATCCTACACTCTCCACCTCCCAAAGTGCTAGTATAACAGGCATGAGTCACCGTGCCTAGCCTGGGTTCTTAAGATATTATCCTAGAGAGATAAGGACAGATAATAATGTTTGTAAAACAAAAACAGGACAACTATTATGTACCCATAATAACTAAAAATAAATAAATAAACCAAAATCAAGATGGTTTACAAATGTAATAATAGAATAAAAACTGGCTCTTGAAAACTAAAAATATGATAACTGAAATTAAATGTCAATAAAAAACTCATTCAACCATGTGGATTAAATCTCAAAAATATTATTTTGGGTAAAAGAACCATAGTGTATAATTCCATTTTTCTAAAGTTCAAGAAGAGTCAGAACAATACATGGCAATAAATAGAACAATGTTTACCTTTTGGTTTTATATTGACTGGAAAATGGGCATGAGGGAACATTCTGAAGTGATGGAAATATTTTATGTCTCGATATGTGTGGTGGTTACATGTTGGGATATATGCATATATAAAACTTCATCTTGACATATGTTGAAATTTGTGCATACCTCAATTTTAAAAGTTGAATAATAATGTTGAAATACAAAGTGAAAAAATTACCTATAAAGTAGAACAAAAGAAAAAATAGGAGGAAAAATAATAACTTTAGAGGATCAATCAAGAAGGTCTAAGCATCTGGATAATAGGGATTCTGGAAAGAAAAAAAGATGTGAGGCCGGGCACGGTGGCTCACGCCTGTAATCTTAGCACTCTGGGAGGCCGAGGTGGGAGGATTGCTCAAGGTCAGGAGTTCGAGACCAGCCTGAGCAAGAGTGAGACCCTATCTCTACTAAAAATAGAAAGAAATTAGCCGGACAAGTAAAAATATATAGAAAAAATTAGCCGGGCATGGTGGCACATACCTGTAGTCCCAGCTACTTGTGAGGCTGAGGCAAGAGGATTGCTTGAGCCCAGGAGTTTGAGGTTGCTGTGAGCTAGGCTGACGCCACGGCGCTCTAGCTCGGGCAACAGAGACAGACTCTGTCTCAAATTAAAAATAAAAAGAAAAAAGGATGTGAAGGTATCAAATAAGTAATACATGAAATTTATCCAGAGTTGAAGGATTTGAGGCTCCACTTAGATTAAACGAATCCAATGAGTGCCCACCATAAGGAATGCATAAATACATATTCACATCATCTGAAATTTCATAATTGTGTGATAAGTAGATCATCCTAAATGTTTACTCCGAGATAAAAAATCAAATATCACATATGAAGGAATGGAAATGAGAATGCATTGAATTTCTTTATAGCAATGCTGGATGCTAGAAGATAATGGAACAATGTCTTAATATATTCTTTTTTTCTTTAAGACGGAGTCTTACTTTGTTGCCCGGGCTAGAGTGCCGTGGCGTCAGCCTAGCTCACAGCAACCTCAAACTCCTGGGCTCAAGTGATCCTCCTGCCTTAGCCTCCCGAGTATCTGGGACTACAGGCATGTGCCACCATGCCCGGCTTAATATATTCTTCATAGAAAATAAATTTCATCTTAGAGTTTTATACTGAGCCAAACTATGTTTTAAATATTGTGATAGAATAAATATATTTGCAGATATGTAAGGTTTCAAAATATTTACCTCCAATTCATCCTGTTCTGGTTACATAAAAACACCCTAAAGTATAGTTGTTTAAAAGAACAATAATAATTTTATTTTTTGTTCATGACTCTGAAATTTGAGTAGGCCTAAATGTGAAAGGCTTGGTTCATGTTCCTAGTGGTGTCAGCTGAGATGTCTCAGCTGAAGCCTGGAAGATCCAAGATTGCTCACTCATATGTCTGGCAGTTGGCTGGGAGATTAGACAGGACTGAAAGCGAGAGTCCTTGATTCTCTTCACATAAACCTCTTCACATAAACCATAAATGCGGCCTGCGGTTCCTTACAGCATGGTGGCTGGGTTTAAACGGTGAGCATTCTGAGAGAGAGCCAAGTGGAAACTATATTGACTTTTATGACCATATGATATAGATCTGGAAATTACACAGCATTGTTTCCACCATGCTCTGTTAGTTAAAGTGTACCCAGTGGTCTGTCCAGGTTGAAGGGTAGGGAACATAGAGTCCACCTCTGCATGGGAGAGTGACAGGATTCTGGAGGAACATGTTGGACAGGACATATATCTGTGGCCATTCTTGGGAAATATAACATACCACACACCCTTTCTTAGAAAGGTATTGGAGGGTGGGTTACACTCAAATCAGAGCACAGTGCAAAAAAGTGTAAGATATGGAACCAAGCAATAAAGAATCTAACACAAGAGAGATAAAAAGAGAATCTCTATGATGATTATGTAAAAGGATCTCAGGATCATAGCTTTTCAGCAGGCCTAGAGTAATCAGTTCAGATTGGAGCAGTCCAGAAGGCTGTGGGAGAGATTTCTTCAAGAAAATGAAATTGCCAGTTTGTAGTTGATTTGGTGGTAAGTACACAGAAAATCAAGCAAGTTAAAAAAATGCTAGGGAAACAAAATGTGAAGGAGATAGAAAATAAACCATAATATACTAAGTTAACTATTGTATTTTACAATCATAATAATGTAAACATTGAACACTGATCTAAAAATATAACTATATTGGGAGGATATGGTGTATGCATGCAAAAGAGAGAAAGAAAGAGCGAGATGGGGCAGGGGCTAAATCTTATTTTCCACAGTATAAAGTCAATTAAAAATGCTTATAGTTCAACCTAAAAAAAATGCTTAAAGTTGTAAATCCAATTCCTATTCATGCAAGCATGATATTTGGAGATATAGAAGTAAATGGCAAAAGAATCAGCTCAAAGAACTAACTGCAAGTGGTTGCACGTGGGGAGTAGAATATGGGAAAGGATTGTTGTTTTTCTTAAGTCTTGTAGATCTAGTTGTCTCTTTAAACAATGTATGTATATTTCTTTTCTTTTTTTTTCTTTTTATTTATTTATTTATTTATTTTGAAAGAAAATTGGATTAGCTGTATTAATTTTGTACAAAACAAATTTCAAAGCAAGGAAAATTATTAGTGATAAAGAGATGCATTACATAGTAATAAAGGATTCCA
>CAUYRT010099795.1:0-54655 GCA_963574885.1 Lepilemur ruficaudatus | reverse complement strand
GCCTAAATTAATATGTAGTAGGTGAAGAAATTAAAAAGAAGAGAGTTTAGCTGACCTACATTTGTAAATTCAGTACTCCTTGCCCACCTCAAATACGCTGCATCTGACTTTTCCCTGCGCAGACTTCCCTCTTCTTGTTCCTCTCTTGCCTGGTCCGTGTGGTGTTTCTCAGGGGAGATCGGGGTCCGCACAGGTGGGGTGTCGGCCTAGGAGCATCTCCCTGAGGACAGCCACATGGCGCCTCTAAGCTCCTCGTCTCCTGTACATATTCCTGCTCTCTCACCCTCCCGTGGTAGATTCTTCCTTGTCTCCTCCCGCCCTGGTTCCTGATCCCACGTCCCCACTCGCCTCACCTCTCCCGGGTGAGTGAAGGACGACTATCCTTCCGTTCTCTGTGCTTGGTAGCGTATTTTCCCTTCCGTCCTCATTTTGATGTGTAAAAGTGAACTGTTGACTGAAAATCATAAGATTCAAAGCATGAGAATCATGACATCGATAAGTCAGTGTTGTTTCTCAAGAATGTTTTAAAAAGCGTTCCCTTCTGAGATGTTTTAAAATTGAGCTTCATCAGATACGTCATCCAAGAGTCTTTCAACTGTCACCTAAGTGTTGGGCTGAGTTTTGAAGTTTTGGACACAGATCCCTAAACACAGGTTGTGCTTTGAAGCCTTGCCTCTTCCTTCCTTCCCTCCCTCCTTTGTGGTAGGAGGGAAAGGTATTGTGGGTGTTCTTTAATTCTTCCTTTTATTTATTTGAATTCAACACTAGAAGAATCACAGACCTGCAGAAAACGGTATGATTGGTCTGAGCTCAGTCTTCTTTTAAGACCTTTAAAATTCCTTCTGCCCTCCAGTTACTAAATAGCTAAAACGGCTTCTTTTTGGAAACTTGGGATTTGCTCTCATTCAGGAATCTTCATCTCTGTGTGCCCGTCTCTGTGAGTCCTGCGTGCAGGCAGGTAGGTCCTTGCTCAGCCGAGGTGGCAGGCCCCTCCTGTGTGTACGGGGTTCTCCGTGTTAGGTTTGTTTTGATTTTTTGTTTCTTCTTAACGTCTGTTTTTCCAGTCATCATCTCGTCTTTTCCCCAAGGTCCTTGCCATTCTTCATGGTTTCATACGAGATGTCGTTTTAACTTTTACGTTCTTCCGCCTTGAGGGCTGCGTCTCAGCCTTGGCAGAGGGCGCCGTGTGCGCTCAGCAGGCGACCACGCTGAGGTCTCCAAGCGGCATCCTCCTCTCCAGCCCTCGGTCAGGGCCAGCCCTGCGGGAGGCTCTCCCCTCCCCGCTCAGCAGCAGCCGTGGGTGTCTGCGCTGATCGCTCAGCCTCGTGGTCACGTGTCACTGCACACTGTTCTCGGGCTGCTTCCAGGTTTCGTCTCCTCCCTGAGATCTGTGAGCTCTCGGGGTCGGAGACGCGGCTCGTGCTTGTGTTAGCACCTCGCACGGTCCGCACAGGAGCAGGTGGCCGGCACTTGTGGCTAGATGTTGATTGAGCTGAGGATGTTTGTAGACCGCGCTGATTCTCGGCAGCAGACTGTTAGGATTCCCAGCATCGCTATTGTCTGCCCTGCTGGGTGGTTTATTGGTGGGGCATCACGGGAGTCTCTTCCCTGGAGACCAGGAATGTGTGCTCAGCTGTGAGCTCCAGTTCGATTACTCCTCTTCTTTTGATAGTTTTTTCTTCTTCCGTCTTTCTTTTAATACCTTACTGTCCTTTTCACCTCACCTGCCCAGTAACACGTATTTCATTTCTGTCCCTCCCCTGGATTACGGAGGTCTGATGCCTGGTCGTTGCAAAACCGGGATCAGGTTGTAGCAAGCCCTGCGACGTGCCGCCGCCTTGCCCATGCCTGCTGTTTTTTGGCTTAAATACTGCTTTTGCTTGAAGGATCAGAAACTCAGTTTAGATTATGAATTCCTTATTTTTAAATAACTGTGCTAGATGATAGAACTGTAGCCCTAACACGTGCCCCTTTGCTGATGTTTGTTAAATGTTGGTTAGATGGTTGTATCTCCCCAGCTCACCCTGCATCTTCATCCTAGCACTCTCCGCACCCCTGTCTTTGTGGGACGTTTAAAATCCCCGAACACGTAACGGTCGTTGGTTCACGTACATACGTTTTTGCCCTTGCAGTTGATGGTGGTGGTCGGGGGCCAGGCGCCGAAGGCCATCCGGAGCGTGGAGTGCTACGACTTCAAGGAGGAGAGGTGGCACCAGGTGGCAGAGCTGCCCTCCAGGAGGTGCAGGGCAGGTGAGCATGACGCGTTATTCCTGCGGCTGGGAGCGGGGAGCTTCCCTCCGAGTCTCATTGCATGAGTTAGAAGAATCTCTGTTGGAAAAGCTCTGATGGAAACAGCCGTGTGGTTACACAGAGAATCGGGGCCTCACGTAAGACGCGGATGGGGGTGGCTGCTCTGCCTTCATCTCCACGTGTCTGCCGGGTCGTGTACTGAGAAGTGGAGCAGCTGGCGCTTTGCTGGTGTTTTCCCAGCCTCTGCTCGGGTGTCGGGAGGGGAGTTCTTTGGCTTGGGACCCTTGGTGTTAGGGGACTCCCGACTCAGCTGTGGGTCGCAGCTGCCTCCTTCCAGGCATCAGTTTTACAAGCATTTGTTGATACAGACAGTCATTTACCCAAAAATGCAATCAGAAGCGGCCATTGCAAACTCTGATAATCCTTCCTGAGACTAAAACTTGGATTCCTGTTTCTATCTCCCACAGCAAAGTGAGTTCTTAGTGGAATGGAACATTGCTGTGAGGTGGCACTGTAAAAGTGCATCTTGGAGATTGTTACTGCGAATCAGCATATTCAGAGTTACCTCGTTCTTTTTTTTTTTTTTTTTTTTTGACACAAAGTGTTGCTCTGTTGCCCGGGCTACAGTGCCGTGGCGTCAGCCTAGCTCACAGCAATGTTGAATTCCTGGGCTCAAGCGATCCTCTTGCCTCAGCCTCCCGAGTAGCTGGGACTACAGGCATGTGCCACCATGCCCGGCTAATTTTTTCTATATATTTTTAGTTGTCTGACTAATTTCTTTGTGTTTTTAGTAAAGACGGGGTCTCGCTATTGCCGTGGCTGGTCTGGAACTCCTGACCTCAAGTGATTCTCTCGCCTTGGCCTCCCAGAGTGCTAGGATTACAGGTGTGAGCCACCGTGCCTGGCCAAGAGTTACCTCCTTCTTTAAAAATTGTCTAGTATTTTATTTTGGTCTGGATGGTAGTATGATTTTACTAGTTTTTAATTGAGCATTAAAGTAGTTTTTAATCTTCCATTTTAAATAGTGCTGCAGTGAGTTCCTTATACATCCTCGGCGTGTACGCATGCTCATATATTTTGGCAGGATAAACTCTGGAACTGGAATTACTGACTCAAAGGTACTGAGGATACACTAATTATTATTCTTACCGACAGCAAGTAAAGTATGAAGGTGCCGGTTTCCCTACACTCCTGACAGCACTTTGCAATTAGATATTTTGAGCTTTTCCAGTCTGGTGGGTGAAAAATGATACCTTAATTTTTACTTTCGTAATTATGAGAGTTAATTCTCTCTGAATTGTCACTTTGTTATTTTTGCCATTTTTATTAAATTGCTTTAGTGATTTCACAGAGAAAGTAGCCATCATGTGGCGTGTCACATGTGGTGTGAATACTTATTTGTGTTAATCTTTTATCTTTTGACTTCACTGTGCCGTTTTTACCACGTAAAAACTTTACTTTTTATGTAGTCCTGTGTACCAGAGTCTGTCTGTCTTTGGGCTCAGGGATGGCTTTTTGCATAGAAAAGCCATACTCCAGAATTGTCTATGCATTTGTGTGTCTGTGTGTGTGTGTGTGCACATACACAACATGTTTTTTATGTATTTTGTGTTGAAATAGTTCTACCTACACAGTAATGGAGGTAGAACAAGGAATTCTGGTGTGCTTTTTCCCTAGCGTTAACTGTGATACTGTGGTAAGATCGAAACCTAGAAATTGGCACCGGACATGGCTGTTAACGGAACTCCCTTCAGGTTCCTCCGGGTCCCGCTGATCCCCTGACGCTGTCTCAGGGTCTGACTTTGTGTTTTGTTGTCGCATCTTCTCGTCCGTGATGGTTCCTCCGTCTTTCCTCACCTTTTATGTCCTTGATTCTTTTGAAGAGCACGGGTCATGTATTTTGAAGAATGTCCCTCAATTTGGATTTGTCTGATGTTTTCTTATGATTAGACTGAGTTACTGTGATTATTTTTTTGTGATGTTAACCGTGATCACTTGGGTAAGGTAGTATCTGCCAGGTTTCTTTCCTATAACAAAATTATATTTTAAAAACATGAATGTTTTAGTACCTTTACAGTTTTATGTTTTATATTCGTATCTACAACATCTGGGTATACTTTGGTATAAGAAGTAAGGTGTGGATTTTTAATGGCTGGCCAGTTGTCCTGACGCCCTTCGTTGCCAATCTGCCCGTCTCCACTAGTTCGAAATGCTGCCTGTATCGTGGACTAAATTTCTACCTGTACGTACTTTTGTTCTGAATTTTCTGCTGCCGTTCGTTGATTTGTTTTGCCTGTCCAGTCGTCAGGACAGAGCAGTTTTAACGACTGATCTCTGTAACATGTGATGGGACTAGTGTTGTCTTCTGTGTCCTTCAGTACATTTTTAACATTTTCTTTGATGGTTCTGTATGTTTCTTGACGCACTTATTCTGGGGTGTTCTGTCTTTATTGTTACGGTTAGAAATGGAGTCTTGCATGCTGTTCACTGACTGGTCTCTTCATTCCTGTCTGATTGCTGGTACGGTCCCCTGTTCATTGCACCGTGAACCATTAGGCCCCATTCATTCCAGAACGTCCCGTTTGCTTGCTGGGTGACTGCGAACAGACTTCACCTCCATCGTGCCCCCTCCCCCTACCTCGTTCAGAGTAAGAGCAGATACGCTGTAACGGTGTCATCTTGGCCAAACGCTCTAACAAACTGCGTAATTAAATTTCTCGGTGCTTTGATTTCCTGGTGACTTTGGGTTATCACGTTTCGTTTAGTTCCATCTCCTGTCCGCCCAGAGCCTTGGGGGCACCTCTTAGATGGATTCGTTTATTTTCTTCTCCCCTACTACTTGAAATACCCTAAAATTTGGTAAGCATACTATGCGACCTCTAAGAGGTGGTAAATTTGGGGTTTTTTTGTTTGTAAAGAAAGGAAGATGAAAATGGCAATGGCTCACATTCCCTGCTGTTACTTACGATTTCTGGATGCAGGATTTTTTGTGCTGAAATATGCTGCCTGCTGGCTTGCTGCTCGCTGGCCCTCCCGGGGTCTGCACAGTCCTGCCAGCAGGAGGCCACGTGAGCAGCTGCGTTAGAGCTGTGCGGGTCTGCTGCTGCGTGGAGGCTGCACTGCCGTGCGTTTTCGGGAGCTGGGGGAGTAAAGCGCCAGAGGGGGACACAGTCGGGAGTGGGGAGCACCCTTGGCCTGATGGCATCACATAAAACGCCAAGCGGGTCAAACACAGGTTCCGAGAACTAACTGTGGGCCAGGTTGCTGCCCGCGAGCAGGCACAGGTACTGAGTATTACAGCACTCCGAACAGTAAAAATTTTAACAGTTTAAAGCAGTGGCATTGTAGATTTGTCATATAGGTGTTATTTTCTAACGGGGTTCAGGAGCTAGAGGCCATCTGGAAGCCGCAGAGACTGTGGGACTTGTAACTGGGGCTTGAAGGCAGAGGCGCAGTGGGCGGTGAGAGCAGCTTCGCAGATGCAGACGTGACGCTAAAGTTCAGAGACGTGAGAAGGTGGTTGAGAGCTGGAGCCTGGCAGCTGAGTTTCTCCTTTCAGGGATCTGCTGACATCTCTTCAGCCCAGGGGTCAGCAGACGTTTTCTGGAAGGACCAGAGAGTAAGTATGTTAGGCTCTGTGGGTTACTTGGTCTCTGTTACAGCTACTCAGCTATTGCTGTCGTGCAAAAGCAGCCATGTGTAAATAAATGGGTGGAGGCCGGGCGTGGTGGCTCACGCTCTAATCCTAGCACTCTGGGAGGCTGAGGCGGGAGGATCACTCAAGGTCAGGAGTTCGAGACCAGCCTGAACAAGGTGGAGACCTTGTCTCTACTAAAAATAGAAAAGATTAGCCAGACAACTAAAATAGAAACAAAAAATTAGCCGGGCATGGTGGTGTGCCTGTAGTCCCAGCTATTCAGGAGGCTGAGGCAAGAGGATGACTTGAGCCCAGGAGTGTGAGGTTGGCTGTGAGCTAGGCTGACCCCATGGCACCCACTCTAGCCCAGGCAACAAAGAGAGATTCTTTCTCAAAAAAAGAAAAAAGGTGGGATTGTGTTCCAATAAAACTTTCGTTTATGGATGCTGAAATTTGAATTCCATATAACTTTTTGCATGTCATGAAATATTCTTTTGATTCCTTTTCAACCATTTAGAAATGTAAAAACCATTCCTAGCTTGTGGGTTCTACAAAAACAGTTGTTGAGCCACAACTGGAGGCTGTGATTTGGGGACCCTTGATTTAGGGGACTAATGGGACAAACTAGAAGCACATCGTGCAGATGAGTCATAAGCATATAGAGCTTCATTTGAGAAACATCCACCGAAGTTCCAAAATTGAAAGCCGTGGGAGATGTGTATTGGTTCAAGTAGCTAGAAAGCAATGGCTCATTATTTAAACCTATAAATAAATACTTGAAAAAGCCAAGAGTCAAAATGGTACCTTAGCTCATGCTGCAGCATTTTTTAATACCCTTAGCAAGGAAGATAATGTAGTGGTTATGTATTCTTACAAATAAATACCATTTTTAGGACCCAGTTGATTGATCAGATCCCCCTGAGAGCAGTACGTTGTTCGGACAACAGCTGTGGACTGACTGCCCGCAGCCCTTAGCGGGAGTTAAGGCGAGTGGTGATCATTAAGTGCCGCGTCCTTTTGTAGGGATGGTCTACATGGCTGGGCTTGTGTTTGCTGTTGGCGGCTTTAACGGCTCGTTAAGGGTCCGCACTGTGGATTCCTACGACCCCGTGAAGGACCAGTGGACCAGCGTGGCCAACATGCGCGACCGGAGAAGCACTCTGGGAGCCGCGGTGCTGAACGGACTGCTGTACGCCGTGGGCGGCTTCGACGGGAGCACAGGTGACTGACTCCCCTTCTGTCTGCTCTGCGTGGCTGTTGGAATTAACACAGCGACTGATGACACAGAGCACACTGTGGCAAAATCAGGACACGTTTGAGTGTTTTGATAGGTATTATATTTAAAGATAAGTTTAAAATTGCCTCAAGAATTTCTTTAAATGATGTGTAAGTGCTAAGTTTATAAATTTCCCTTCTTACCTGTCAGTGTCAGTCATCTTATTAGCAAGTTTAAAAAGCGTGTAAATGTCAGTAGCTTGAGTAAGAGCCCGCTGGAGAACAAGCCACTCCTGCTCATCACTTGTTGGTGTGTTTACATTCCACTGTGTTCTTTTAGTTGTAGTCCAGCGCCACACACCTGAGTCATGTTTCCCTACTAGCATAGGCGTAAAAGAACAGCGGGCCTTGTCCCAGGAGGCAGTGAGGAGTGCTATGCTTGATTGCAGGTTTGTCCTCGGTGGAAGCTTACAACATAAAGTCTAACGAGTGGTTTCACGTCGCCCCGATGAACACGCGGCGGAGCAGTGTCGGTGTGGGCGTCGTCGGAGGTAGGTGCCCACGGTTCTTTCCGCCGGGCCTTTCCCGGTACACGTGGCTTCTGATTCTTCAGAGTGGTTCTTCCGACAGTCTAAACCCTAGTTTTATTAATGGGCAATCAAACTGTCATTTAAAAAAGAAAAGTAGCAATTACTGTAAAATTTCAGTTATCTTTTTTCTGTAAATTAACCTGTGTGAAAGGCCCTCTCTCCCCTCCTCTCTCCCTCTCTCCTCCTCTGTCTTTCTCGCTGTGTGTGAACACGAGTGTGGGTGCGTGTGTGAGAGAGAGAGAGGCCTGTACGCAAGACTGTCAGCTGGTTGTGATGCAGTTGTTTTGGGGACAAGTCAGATGACATGTGGACTTTTGTCTCTGGAGAAGGGGTTTAACCTGTAAGGGATGGATTGCCACAGTTATTTATCTATGTCCTGCTTTGTCCCCCAACGGAATTTAAAGAAAGCTATAAGTATTATTTTTTGGTGTGATCTTTTTTTTTTTTTTTAACACTGGTTTGGGTAAATTTGTGTTCCCACCTCCTCCTCCTCCTCACCGTGGGTGTAATTCTCTGTACTTAGACAAAAGCTTTGTTGAGGTGTAATCCCTACCACACAATCCACTCACGTAACGCACACAGTTCAGTGTGCGTCCAGCACCACAGCTCGTCTCGGAACATTTTATGACCCCAAAAAGCCGCCCGGCTGTCCTTGGCCGTTAGCCCTGTCCCCCCAGCCCTCAGCAACCACTGACAGACTTCCTGTCACTGCGTAGACCTGCCTCGCCTGGACATCTCCTGCTGACGAAATCGTGTAGCACGTGATCCTTGGAAATGGCCGCTTTTTCTTGGCATGATGTTTTCTAGGCTTACCTAGGCTGCAGCGTTTATTAAGTACTTCATGTCTTTTCATCGCCAAATAATACCCATTGCGTTCTGGTATTAACTCTTGATTTAACTTTTTTTTTTAAATCAGTTTACTAAGATAAATTTGATACTTAATTCCATTTTCCAAGATATTGTTCATTTATCAAATAGTGTTATCTGAAAATGTAATGAGTATATTTTCTGTTGTATCAGATTATTGATGAAAGTGTAAAGTCAACATCATAATCGATACCCTGCAGATCTTCATAATATGGTTTAATTACCCCACCTGTCACCAGTAGGCAAGGCCTTAATATAGTTCATAAACATCAGTAACACTTTAAGGGAAAACTGCCACCAACGAGGAAAATATGTTAGTATTTTCTGACTTGAAAAGTAGCTTCTGTGTAAACGTGGCTGTCTTTGTGACTGACGCTCAGGTTTGCTGTATGCTGTGGGGGGCTACGACGGCGCCTCCCGCCAGTGCCTGAGCACAGTGGAGTGCTACAATGCCACCGCCAATGAGTGGACCTACATCGCGGAGATGGGCACCAGGCGGAGCGGCGCCGGTAAGTACGGACCTCCGTGAGCAACGGAGGCACAACAATGGTGGGAAATGATTAGACAAGTGAAATGACTCATTGGTGTCTCTGTGTGTTGGCTGAAAACATGCTATGTGCTGATTTTAGTGGCACTGCTGATGTCTTTCGAACTGTGCAGGAAGTAGCAGGTAAAATTTAATGTGTAGCTATCGTGTGAAAGGACTTCTGTTTCATTTGTGTGTCCATGTTGTTGGCATTCCTTTTAGTTTTTTGTTTTCCTGCTAATGGGGAACTTGCTTAATAGTCAGGTGTTTTCGTATCTGTTTCTTATATATTTTGTGCTTTAATACTGAATTAACTTTTTTTGTGGATGTTGTTTTCAAAAGGATTACATTAAAGGACTTTTTTCCTCCCTGTGTTTCACTTACGTATTTATTTATTTATTTTATTTTTGACGTGCCTCTTGTTTTAGAATAATAGTTCTATTGGGATCCTTGTTTAATCACGAGTTCCTTTCATTTCCATTTCTTAAATTGTAGGCTGTGATATTGGCTTACTTTTATTATGAATTACAATTTGAAAAGTTTTAGTTAGAAGTCATTTGAATGAACCCTGATAAATTATGCATTTCTTGTTTTTTCTGCTCTACCATAGTTTGATTGTTGTGTTTTATAGGTGTTGGTGTGTTAAACAACTTACTGTATGCTGTAGGAGGTCATGATGGCCCGTTAGTACGAAAAAGTGTGGAAGTATATGATCCCACCACTAATACCTGGAGACAAGTTGCAGATATGAACATGTGCAGAAGAAATGCAGGTATTTGTCCAGTTTAAGACTGTAAAATTTATACCGAATTTTATTTAAAGCTAAACTAATATCACTTTGTATTTCCATTGTTCTTTTACTTACCTGGGTTCCCTGGTAGATTTTGAACACTTTTGAGGCAGAAACTTACGCGGTAACCCTACAGAGCGAATGCCTAGCATGGCACCTGGAGCGTAGCAGGTGGCTGTAACACTTCAGTCAACTTGCAGTTTCTACTGGCTGCGACTTTTTGGCGAGGAATGTGGAAACTAATCAGGAGTAGAGCCTTAATTTGATGCTTGAATTCGTGCATTCTTACCACAAGCGTTTTTGAGTGGTGCCTACCACGTGCCACACACTGGACATCCCGGTTCCTAGGGAGTTCAGTCTAGTTGGGTAAATGTTTACACTTGGTTAAAAAGCGAGTTGATTATCTGAATCTGGAGGGTAAGCCTGAAGATGTAACCCTTATTTGATACAGTTCAGGATTTCTAGAAAATGAAAAAAACTAAAACAACAAATAATGATTTTAAGAAAGCAGAGGCCTTCAAGATTAAGGAACTAACGAATTGCTTGGGAAAAAAGATCTATGGAGGGGAAATACAAAGAAAGTAGATTCAGGATAACTTGATAGCTTTTCAGGAAATGCTAATCCTCAAAATACCATTATCTTCATGCCATTTCCTGTAGTCTAAAACAAGATCCTGATAATTGTGGTACTTACTGTACACCATTGGGTGGTGTTGCAAGATGCATCCCCCAAAATGTTCTTCTTAATTTCCATTTACTTTATCTGTGATTCCTAAGGGAGACTAAGTGTGAGCCTGCAGGGACCGCCAGCAGCAGAGCAGAATTGATTAGTGATTCTGTTAGGGCTGGCGCCTCGGCCCGTCGGTTGCATTTGGTGAGTTACTGGGAGCCTTTCGGCTGTGGTCTGTCGAGTTGGAAAAGCCCTGGTGTTGTGTGCATGTGCCTTCCTGGATTAGGAAGCTCATGTGCAACTTGAACTTCCATGATTACTTTCCTGAAGATCGACATAAACTTATTTTTTCTCTACATGTTTATTGTTTTCATATCAAAATTAGCTCATTTCTTTTATCCAGAAGAATACGGAGATAGTTTGCATATAGAGAGCTATCCTTATCCTGGCCTTTGGAAAATTTTGTGGGAAAGGGTGGGGTTTAGGAAAAAGACTTAATACTTAAGTCTCTGTTGAAAAATTGTTTCATACTTTGATTTGGACGGCAGTTAATTGAGCTTTCTTTATTTGGTAACCATCAGGGAGCGAGGGAAATATGAAAGTTAGTTTTCAGTTTGTTTTTCCTTCTCACATATATTTATTTTCCATGCAAATAATAAAACTTAATTTACTTCTATAATTTATAAGACAATATAATCCTATGGAACATCTAATTTTCAGTTATTTATATATGCTCATAAAGAGTATTTTAAAATTTCGTATTTCTGATAATCTGAACAAACTTCTGATAAGATCTACCCAGCCCATCCTTTTTAGTATCCTATGAGAAAGACCTCATCCAAACACCTGAGTTGGGAAAAAAGGGTTAAGCTAGCAAGGAGGGAGGGACATATATTCAATTTCAAATGAGGAGAGGTGAAAGCATCCGTGTAAATTGGAAACAACAGGCAACCTGTAAGTCAGATCTCAGAAGTTTTCATAAATATGGTCAATCATGGCATCAGGAGTGGAGCGAAGATGAAGCGCCTTTTAATCAGATCGCTAGAGCCTTACGCTGCGCAGGGCCTCGCAGGAGGCTGCAGCCCACGCGTGACGACGAGACGTGACAGGTGCACGGAGTCGCCTGGAGCCAGGGAGCACTGCGGGAAGGAGCAGGCTTTGCGACTGGGCTCCCGTCTGTCCAGAGGGAATCTGTTGTTGTGAATTAGCGGGTTAGCAGAACTGCCGTCTTCTGACTGTATCGCTGACATATCCACGCGGGTGTGAGGGCTGACCTCCCTGTCTACAGCGGAAGCTCTGTCACCTGGGTGACCTCCCTGTCTACGGCGGATGCTCTGTCACCTGGGTGACCTCCCTGTCTACGGCGGATGCTCTGTCACCTGGGTGACCTCCCTGTCTACGGCGGATGCTCTGTCACCTGGGTGACCTCCCTGTCTACAGAGGATGCTCTGTCACCTGGGTGACCTCCCTGTCTACGGCAGATGCTCTGTCACCTGGGTGACCTCCCTGTCTACGGCGGATGCTCTGTCACCTGGGTGACCTCCCTGTCTACAGCAAATGCTCTGTCACCTGGGAGCCCCGCATAGATGAACTGGGAAGGCTCCTACTCTTTCCTTCCGTCACAGCGGAGCCTTCTGGGCTCGTTCTGTCTCTTCCGAGTCCTGTGTTGTCCGTCGTGGGCTGGAGCAGAGACCTGCACACACATGCAACAGCTTTGGGGAACTTGTGTGCAGCTCTTGCTTCAGGTACTTGAACTGTTTTAAAATGGTGTGAGTTTGTTTCCTGTCCAGAGGCTGGAACAGTAACACTGTTGAGTTTGAGTGGCATGGAGAAGATCCACTCCTGCACAGAACAAGTGTTGCTAGTGGGCTTGTCAATGCTGTGTAGAGGTTTGGGCTTATTTCATTATGTTAAAAATCTGCAAGCGCCTGTTAATTATGTTAGGAAAACTGTCTACAAACCTGCAAAGACCAGAGTGGGCAGCATCCTTCGGGATTCTTTGATGTCCTCTGATAAGAGTTCATAGTGGCACTGGGCCTTTTCTAGGTGATTAAATATACTTTATTTTATTTTTGCACTTGGCCCATTCTTCTGCAGAAAGGATGTTAAATACACTTTAAACAAAATTAAATTGAAATAATGAGCCTTAAAAGGTGTCTACCATTTGATTCAGCAGTTTTCTTTCTAATAATTTATAGTAAGAAATAATTGCACAAGTATTCAGAAAAGTATGCAGAAGACCCTGATTTATTGCAATGTCATTGATAAGAGCAAAGCAAAAGATAACCATCCCTCAGTAAAAGATGATGGAATACTATGTAGTCACTAAAAATTATGTACATTTATATTTATTAATTTGAGGAAATTTCCAAGGTACATTGTTGGCAGAAGTGGGTAAATAATAAAGTATGTGTAGTGTGGTCGTGTGAGCTGCTTTGGGATTAAAAAAGGAAGTGTTTGAGTATATAAGCACAGAGAAAAGTTAGCCAGAGTAGAGATCAAAATTTTAATAGTTATTGTTCTAAGTGGTATAAGATTATTATTTCTTTATACTTTTCTAGGTATTCTGAATTTTTGCAAAAAAACTGAGTTTTTTGAATAATCAAATACTATTTCTTCCTCTTTTAAAGGAGATAAAATTGTTAACCATTCAGTATAATAATTTAAGAATATTTTTTACCTTCTGCTAATAGATATTTTTTTTCCCCCTTAGGATTCCCTAAGAAGCTGACTTTGGTAGAGTCACTAAACTTCTTTGAGCTTTAATTTTCTATTTTTTTAAATAAAATGAGGCTCAAAATAGTTTCTAACCTATAAAGTGAGGTTATTGTGAACGTTAATGAAATGACGCATTTATAAAGCAACTCCTACTTAAATGACAGTAGGAGCTCAGAAGTGGTGTCAGACGCGCGTATGTGACAGGGACTCTTTACATATTCATTCTCTTCTTGCCGCCTTTCGAGGAAGTGAGTGTTTCTGGATCTCCACGTTCAGCATGTGCAGGGGTGTTCACATTCATCCAGATCTTTAAAACAATTGTTTTCTCTGTGATTTTTTGAAGGCGTTTGTGCAGTTAATGGTCTGTTGTATGTTGTCGGAGGGGACGATGGCTCCTGTAACTTGGCCTCGGTGGAGTATTATAACCCAACAACTGATAGATGGACAGTCGTGTCGTCCTGTATGAGCACAGGGAGAAGTTACGCAGGTAACGTCTCGTCTTCTCAAAGTCTTCTGTTGCAATGCAGAAAGATGACATCACTATGATTCTATGTTAAGGTTTCTCTGTTATAAGAAAATCTTTTCTCAAAATATATTTTATATCTTATTTTTAAAATAACAATGGCTGTGTATATTCTGAAGTAAAGCACCCCTGTCTTTTGTTATCCCACAGTTGTTTGTATTCAAAATCTCAAATCTTTGCAGTACAGAATCACATAAAAAAAGGTAGTATCCCTAAAATTTGTGTGCAGAGGAGAGGAATTCACTACGTGCAAGGCTTTAATTCCTCAGATACCTAAACCGTGTGATTCCTACATCGTCCCCCACTGCTGGGCTCCACGAGATGGCGTTGCTGTGAAGCTGTGCAGTAGTATTTCTTCCTTAAGCACTCCATGGGGCGAGTTATAAAATACCATTTGGGTCCGTCTCGTAGCAAGAAAAGTAGTAATGCCCTTTAATAAATATAACGGTGAGTCTTTAAGACTGTATGTTTCATATTAATTGTTCTGATGATAGATATTTATGTTCCTTTAAATATTAGAAAGTTTCCATAAGAGAATTGATCCATTAGTAGAGGAAAAAAATGTTTATGCTAATTGACCATCACTGTTGTTTATACATGATACGAAACAATACTTAATAAAAGAACCGTTACAGCAGGATTCCAGAGTAACATGGCTCAATATTAGATGAATTTTCTTAACAGCTTCATTGAGGTACAAACTGACAAAAAATAAATAACGTACAGTTGACCTTTGAACAATGTGGGTTTGAACTGTGTGAATCCCCTTATACTCGACTTTTTTTTCAATAAATATGTTGAAGAATTCTTGGAGATTTGCCACAGTTTGCAAAAACAGATGAACCATGTAGCCTAGAAAGACTGAAAAAACTAAGAAAAAGGTATGTCATGAGTGCATAAATACATGTAGATACTAGTCTTTTTTATCATTTACTATCATAAAATATCTATAAATCTATTACAAAAAAGTTAAAATGTATCAAAACTTACACAGACACTTAGAGGCCGTACATGGCGTCGTTCGCGGTTGAGAGCGATGTGAACAGATGCAGCGTTAAATCTCAACTGCATAAAATTAACTACGCGCCTGCTGTGCTACCTCAATAATCTCACAGCCGCTCCCGTGGCCGTTCCGGGAGCGCAAGTGCTGCGAGCGTCGGCTTAAAACGCGTGCGGTGCTGATCCCCTCCCCACGCGCAGTTCGTTTCTCCAGCAAATGGCGCTTGGCGGTGAAAAGCGATCTCCTGCAGTTCTGGCGTATTTTTCACTGCGCCGAGTGCAGCACCGTGACCCTTGGGTAACGCGGGGGACCCGCGCGAAGTGCCACTAGTGGAGCTGGACATGCTCCCGGGAAGCAGAGAGATCCACGGCATGACTAGAAAAGTGGAACTGCTAGACGCGTGCTGCAGATTGAGGGCTGCAGCCATTTCAAGGTCAGTGCATCCAGGGTGAGGACCGTCGTGAAGAAGAAAGGGGGATTTGTGAAGCCCTGGCTGCAGTTATGCCAGCAGGCGCGAAAGCTTTGCACTTTTTGTGAACTACCGTTTTATCTCATATTGAAAATGCAGCTTGTGTGTGTGCAAGATTGCTGTGAGAAAGCATACCTACGGACTCTAATGGGATTCCAGAAAAAGCTAAGTCGCTACATGACAGCTTACAGCAAAATGAAGGTGAAGTGTGAAAAGCTGGAGAATTCAACACCAGCAAAGGCTGATTTGATCATTTTAGAAGGTTTGGCTTTAAAAAGTCAAGATAACAGAAGCAGCAGTTTCTGCCAGTTCAGAGGCAGCAGATGAGTTAAGAAAGTCACTGAGGAGAAAGGATATGTGCCTGAACAGGTCTTAAGTGCAGACAAGCATGTCTCATTCTAGGGGAAAAACATACCACAAAGAACATTTATTAGTAAGGAAGAGAAGCGAGCACCAGGAAGTAAGGCAGGAAGAAACAGGCTAACACTCCCGTTTTGTGCAAATGCAGCCGGGTTTGTGATCAGAACTGCCCTCATCTATACAGCTGCTAACGCCTGAGCCTCTAAGAAAAAAGATAAACACCAGCTGCCAGTCTTTTGGTTGTACAACAAGGAGGCCTGAACAGCAATTAGTTCCATCGACGCTATGTCCCTGAAGTCAGGAAGTACTTTGCCAGGAAGGGACAGCCTTTTAAAGTTCTTTTGCTGTTGGACCCCGTTGCTGGCCACCCAGAACCCCGTGAGTTCAACACTAGAGGCACTGGAGTGGTCTGCTTGCTACCAAAAAAAACCCCTCTAATTCAGCCTCTAGATCAGGGGCCATGAGGACCTTGAAGGCTCGTTACACATGGTACTTTATGGAAAGGACTGTCCGTGCTATGGAAGAGAACTCCAGCAGGGAGAACATCACAGCAGTCAGGAAGGATTCTGCCACTGAAGATCCATCACTGTTACAAGAAAAGCCGTGAAAGCCGTCAGCCTAAGACAATGAATGTCTGCCAGAGAAACCGCGTGCGGAACCTGTGCATGACTTCGCAGGATCTGCGACAGCCAGCCACGTACCGGGAAGAAAGAGATCGCGGGCGTGGCACCAAGTGAGGGTGAAGGGTTTCAAGATGTGGATTTTGGAGAAATTCAAGAGCTAACAGACCCCACACAGGAGGAGTTTACAGAAGGTGACTTGATGGAGAAGCTTCCAAACCTGGCCAGCAGCGAGGAGGAAGCAGCAGAGCCAGAACGCAAACTGACTTCAGACAGCCAGGCAGGAGGGTCCGGCTACTCAGGACCGCTTCTGCCTCCTCTGGCGACTGGACCCTCCTGTGGTGCCGGCACTGACGCCGCAGCAGACAGCGGGAGGAGGACCGCGCTGTCGAGAAACCTTCCAGAGGGATGAAAACACAGTCAGGCAGCAATTACAGTGTGTTTCTGTGAAGTCCCACAGAGCGCGCCTGCCCCTCCTGCCTCCCCTTCCCCTCCTCTGCCTCCCCGAGACAGCAAGGCCAGCCCTTCCTCCTCCTCCTCCTCCTCCTCCTCCTCCGCCTCCGCCTCCTCAGTGTGAAGATGATGAGGAGGAAGACCTTTATGATGATCCACTTCCCCTTAATGAAGAGTAAATATGTTTTCCCTTCTTTATGATTTTCTTAGTAACATTCCTTCTCTCTCCTTACTTTAAGAGCACAGCGTATGATACATGTGTTAATTGGCTGTTTATGGTCTTGCCAGTCGACAGCAGGCTGTTGGCAGTCGAGTTTTTAGGCAGTCAGAAGTTACATGTGAATTTTCAGTTGTGTGGGGAGGGGAGGTGAGCACCCCGACCCCCGTGCTGTTCAAGGGTCAACTGCATATTTATTTTTTGTCACTTTACGTATGTGCACTCACGAGACCATCACCCCAACTGAGATAACGAACATACCCATGATGCGTAGCGGTTTGTGCCCTGTGAGGGGTATTAGGTGAATGTTGGTCTCCGGAGCAAAATTATTTTTTCCAAATGGTAACTATAAAGAGCAGAAAACTAGTTCTGGATTGGTCTGATGTAGTCCTGGACCCCAGCTGAACAGATTTCACTGTCATTTGGATTAAAATGATAGTACTGCTGAAGTTTAAGAGATTCCAAAACATGATGACATCCTCAGTCCCCGTCGCTATAGTAACGGAGAACTCGGTATTTTCTGAGAGGTTCGGAATGCTGCCTGTGACTCTGTTTTGTCCCTTCCTGTCTTTGCCCAGGTGTCACAGTCATTGATAAGCCACTATGAGCCTCAAGGACACTCGGCACATTTGCACACGAGACGCAGGCTCCAGCCGGCATTCCCGAGTGGCTGCGCATCCGGCACTTCTCACCTGCAGCCGCTCTTTACGTTCAGCAGAAGATGAGGGCGTCTGCCTCTCTAGGCCTCGATGCTGAAGATTATTTTTGGTAGAAGCACCGTGTAGGCTTTCTCTGCAACAAGCAGCAGCTGACTGAATTTTCATAGGACACTTGGACTGCAGGACTGACTCTGTGGTCTCTAGATGACAGTTGCTTTCGTAAAGACTGGTTCTTATCCACCTGGAATGACTGTGGGTTACTCTGTGAAGGAGGGTAAAGTAATGTGTGTTCTTGTAAAATTAAATTTTATCTGTATTTCTTTTCCTGAAAATATACCCAGGAACTGAAAATCTTTGAACAGGTATTAAAATCTACATGCGTAAGTATACAAACTAGCTGAGGGATAAAACAGTTTGCTTTTATAAAATATCTTTGATTACATGAATATAATAAATTGTGTGCATATAAATGTGTGTCTATATGCTTTCCTTTAAATATGTTTGAAAAGATGTTTGAAACTTGATTATACTATTTATAATTGGCACAGTACTTTGAATTATGCCAGTACTACATTGTAAAACAGAGTTGTATTTTTTGATATTTAACAATGCTTAATACTTTAAAATGCCACTTCTGAGGAATGAACATGGTGTAACACACTTGAATATGTGTGATGCCAAACTTTTTTAAATAAAATATAAATTAAGCTTATTTATTATTTTCTTTAGTTCAATCTTGGTCATGTTTTGGTGTGTATTTTTAATTTTTTTCCTAAAGTAACACTTTGGCATGAACATTACTGCAGGTTTTTGATGAATATAATGAATGTATGGAATTAAACTGAAATTTGCATGGTCTTAAGAACTTTTTCTGTGTGTACAAATTTAGCTGCTATTAACAGAAGAGAGAACTTCCTGTGAGTATCCCTGTGTGTTGACCAGATAGTTTTTCTGAGATCTTCAATAATCTCACTTTAAAAATGACCAAAACATGTCTTTCTTGAATTACCTTTGAATAAAAGTTTGTATATTATTTG
This sequence comes from Lepilemur ruficaudatus, assembly GCA_963574885.1. Classification (NCBI taxonomy): domain Eukaryota; kingdom Metazoa; phylum Chordata; class Mammalia; order Primates; family Lepilemuridae; genus Lepilemur; species Lepilemur ruficaudatus. Next base: position 36,054 of record CAUYRT010099795.1, on the reverse strand, counting down.
TTTCACAGTGTACTTGATTTTTCTCTGTTGAGTTCCAGGTTAAACAAGTTGCCTGTTAGTTTTGTAAAATTTGCATTTTGTAACTTTATAAATCTATGCTTTTAACTTGTTACCAGAGTAACCTGTAAGACAAGACTGTTAATAACGTAAGTCACTGAAAATTATTTTCCAGGAAAAAGTAACCTTAACCATCAAGGAAAAGTTTCTCAAGGATTGGTGAAATTAAACTTTTTATATTTTTATGTCCCTGATATGAGCAGGACACGAGATGAAGATAAAAATAAGTAGCATTGAACCAAAAAGAAAGTCAAAGGAAAAATACCTACTCTAAAGCAACTGAGGAATAAATTGTGGTTTTGAGACCAAATAAAAGGGATTGAGGAAATGGGGGTGGAGGAGTGGTGCTGGACACAGAGGGAGAAGGGCGAGGAGAGGGAGGAGTCGGGTGTTGCGGCCATTTCTCTGCAATTTGAGAGGTTAGCGTGAGCTGTTGCCACAACAGTTGGTAATCAAGAGGGAACATTTCTATTTAGTTAATATCGAGTGTTCAAATTTAAACATAGAACCATATTTAACACTTAGTTGGACTTTCCATTACAAATGAAAACACAGAGAATTTAATCAAAAAACCTATGCCCACTTGATGAAAACGTGGATTTATGCAGTCATGTGGCCTCCAGGCCCATCCTTTGTCAGCAGGTATGTTGAGGGTCTGTCTGATGAACTTGGAGCGCTGTTGGCTGTTTCTGACGGAAGTGCCAAGAAACATGTGAGGTCGTTACCTTTACTCGTCCCTTCCAAACACTGATGTTCCATGAAACTCTCTGTGAATCTGTCAGTTAAAGATTTATCTAACAGTTTTTAAAGCTTTTCTTAAAATATAATCTCAGTCTATTATGGTAACAAGTCTGAACTACTTGGCGTGCCAGATGCCTCTTTGCCCTTCTCTCCTCGAAGCCTTGCCATAGGTGGTCTGCCAGGGTTCCCAGCACCTGGATTCGTAGCTCTGATTTCAGAGCTTTCCTTCCTCATGCCAACCTTTGTCTCTCCAGTTTGAAATGGCTTTTTTTTAAAGGCATACAGCAGGTTTTCTGGCTTGTTCTAATACTGTATGAAAAAGAGGTCAGAAGCTAAGGTAGAGAGGTGTCTTAGAAATCCTGCCAAGGAGGCAGCCCCAGGTTTGAGCATAGCCCCAGGCCGGGTCCATGAAGCAGCTCTGCCACTGCTTTGCGGGATCCAGGCTGCCTGGTGGAATGCTGTGACGGCTGGGGTTTAGGTGGGCGGCGTGAATGTCAGAGGATATTAAATCTCTTCCTGTGTCTTACAGTCTCTGGCATATGATTCCTAGTATTTATTATCTCCTTGTTACTCCTTATAGCATGAGGACTCAGGTATTTCTACACGTAGCTGCTGATGAGTTATGAAACAATCCATCAGGTTCAAAAGGGGAGCATAATATTACGCAGCAGTGTGCTAAGGCTGCCTTGTTTGATCTTTAGCCAACTTCCTCCTCCTGACTTAGACGGCCGCCAGTACCTCACTTTAGGAAGGAGGCCACCTGGGAGGAGGGAAGCATACTGCCAGTCAAGATTCTGGAGTTGTGACTGGCTGCATCCCTGTGAGGAGAAAAAGCAGTGTGGCGTGTGGGCAAGCGCATGGGCGTGGACACCAGGTGGGTCTGGGTTTGCATCCCCTGTCGCTAGCTGTGACTCTAAACACTTTGCTTAAGCTGTGACACTTATTTTGTCTTTAAAATGGCAACAGTAGTGTCTGTGTCACAAGGTTACTGTTGAGTTTGAAAGAAATGATGCGTGCTAATGTGCCTGAAATACAGAGGCCCCTCAATACGTCACAGCTGTTCTCCGAGCCGCCCATTTCTTCGTGGTAGGGCAGTGTGAGTACAGCTGCCAGACACGCATGTCCTTCCAGCTCTGAGTCTCCAAGGTTTAAAATAGTACTTTGACCCCTCCACACACACAGCTGGCGCTGAGTCAGAAGACACATCTACTTTGGTATAATAGAACTCTAAATAATGTATTTACTGAGCACTTCTGGTTTGCCAGATAACATTTAATCATCCTAACACCTCTTTGAGGTGTAGGTATTATAATACCCATTTCACAGAGGCGTGAATAGGACTTAGAGAAGTTAAATAATTTATCTCAGAACACACGGCTAAGAAATGACAAGTCTGACCCTGTAGGGCTGCAGTCCCCAACTCTGGGGCTGTGGACCTGTACTGGTCTGTGGCCTGTTAGGAACTGAGGAGGTGGCACCTACGTTCATGGGGAGGGGGAGGTGGACCCTGGATTGATGGGGAGGGGAGGCGGTGGCCTCTGCATTGATGGGGAGGGGAGGAGGTGGCCCCTGCATCGATGGGGAGGGAAGGAGGTGGCACCTGGATCGATGGGGAGGGGAGGAGGTGGCCACTGCATGGATGGGGAGGGGAGGAGGTGGCACCTGCACTGATGGGGAGAGGGAGGAGGCTGATTCTTCCAGGCAGAAGATCGAGTTTGACCAAAGCCGTGGAGCAGAGAGCGTTCTGTTTTCAGAAACCATATACACAGGGCTTTCACACAACACACTCACACAGGTATATATCAAAACAGGTGTGTACCGTAAATATAGACAGTTTTTGTCAATTATACCTTAGTAAAGCTCAAAAAAAGAAAAAAGCCTTCAGGAGCCCAAATAACGCCCTTGCGTGGTATTAAAAAGGCTCTTTCCCTAAGGGAAGGCTTGTCGGTGTGTTACGGCATCATCTCCGGTTTTGCCGTTATACCCAGCACCCGGGGTTCTCGTGTTTATGCTCAGAGCGCACGAAATAGCTCACGCTGCAACAGGGTGCGTGTGCGGCCCGCCCCGGACTTAGTTCTGCGCCGTGGTCGCCGCCCCTGCCGTCCCCGTACGTGGGGTCCCCGCACCTGGGGAATCCCCGCACCGGGGGTCCCCGCACCTGGGATCCCCGCCTCTGGGGTCCCCGCACGTGGGGAATCCCCACACCCGGGGTCCCCGCACCTGGGGTCCCTGCACGTGGGGAATCCCCACACCTGGGGTCCCCACACCCGGGGTCCCCGCACCCGGGGTCTCTGCACCTGGGCGTCCCCCGCCCCACGGTGAGGTCCTAACGCCCGGGCGCGGCCGTCTCCCCTGCTGCCATCATGTCTACATTCCCCCGAGTTTCTATTTCGCATCCGCCATTCTCCGTTTCCCACAGACGGGGACCGATCCCGGGGCCGGGAACCGGGCGAAGGAAGGTCTGGAGCCGAACGGCAGCCCAGAGACGGCGGGCGCCCGAAACGCAAGGCAGCCGCCGCTCACGCGCGCCGTGTTCTCCCGGATCGCGGCGCTGCGGCCGCCGCGCGGGATCGTGGGACGCGAAATCCCGCGGAGGCGCATGCTGACGGTGCCGGGGAGCCGCCGTTGCCAAGGCGACCTTCGCGGCGGGGCGGGGCGGCCGGCCGTGCCCGCCCCCTCGCGCAGTCGCGCGCTCTCACGCGTCCCCGCCCTCCGGCGCGCTGCGGCGCCCGCCACTGGCCGGACGTGCGGGTCTCACTATCCTCACTCCATCCGCGCAGCCAATGGCCGCGGCCGCCGGGGATCCGCTCCCGCTAGTCACGCGAGGCCGGCAGACTCACAGACCAATCACTGCGCCGGGAAGGCGGGGCCGGAGCCCTCTCGGGCCAATCGCGGCAGGAGGCGCCGGCCTCGCCCCTCGGCCCCACCCCCGAGCCGGGCGAGGTAGGGCCGAGGCACCTGGCGGGGCTGGGTGTCGGCGACCGCAGTAGACTCGCGGCCGGACAGGTGAGCGCGCGGCTGCGGTGCGGGCGGGCGGGCGTCTCCGGTGAGGGGACTCTCTTTGCCTTTCGCGGAGCGCGCCGCGCTCGGGGGACGGGCCGCGGGGGCTGGCGAGGGGCCGGGCGGTGCGGAGCCGTGCGGGCTCCCGGGAAGCGCGCGCCGCGGGGCGGCGAGATGCGCGTGAGGGCGGCGGGGTCGGGGGCGTCTGCGCGGGGCTCCTGAGGGTGCATAGGAGTTGGGGTAGGACGCTGCCGGCAGGGACGCGTCCGCGGGTGGAGCGGGGAAGCGCGGGGGTCTGGCGCGGCCTCCCGTGTGCGTCGCCCGGGCGCGGTGCTCGGCCCTCGGTGTCGGCCAGCGCGGGTCGCCGGGCGAGGGGTGAGGAGAGCCCGCCGTTCCGAGGCCTCGCCCCGCCCGCCCTAGCTCCCTTGTCGCCGCCGTGCGCCCCTCGGCCCCGGAGAGCCCCTTGTGCGTCGCCGCGTCGGGCCGGGTGCGAGGCGCGCTCGGGCAGCGGCCTGGAACATTCCGCGCGGGGGCGGGGCGCTCAGGAGCGAGGGCGTCGGGCGGAGGCGCGGGGCGGCGGGGGACGTGGGGCGATCAGACCCGGGGTGCGGGGGAGAGACGGCGGGCGCGGGCGCGTCTCAAAGCCGGAGGACAGCCCGGGTCGCCCGGGCAGCCCGTATAGCAGGAAGGGGTGGGGCGTCCCCGGGAAGCCGCGACCCGGCTCTCGGGCGACCTCGTCTCGGGTCTGCGGCGCGGGCCGCGTCGTCGCCCTCCCGCGTCGAGTCCTGCGGCTGCGGCGCCTCGGCCAGGACGTCCCCGGGTTTGGTCCGGTCGCCTCCCCGCGCTCCAGGGCTCGGGTGGGCGGTGCGTTTCTGCAGACGCCCGTGTGCGCCCCCTTGTCGTTCTTACCACGTGGTTTCTGATGCTTCGCGCGCTTCCCGGATCCTCGCCAGACTTTGCTGTGCGGAGTCCGGGGCGAAGGCGGCAGCTCGCATAGTGAGTGCACGTCGTAAATTTGTCACTGAATGCGCGTGTTTCCCAGGAACCAAGCAGGGCAGTATCGAATCTTCCAGATTGGCCAAGTAAGGTAACCCCAGAGTGCCTGCGGGGCTAGCAGGTGGATCCTTAGTGCTGTTAGTGGCAGCAAGCTCCGTGCAGCGGGCGCAGTGGAAGGAAGACTGCGGTTGCTGGAGAATAGACGGGCGAGAGGAGGGGAAGACGAGTCACGGAGAGTAAATACTGTCTTCGGGAGGCGAGGTGAGAACTGTCCTCCTTGTAGCGCTTACCGTGTGCTTTGTTCGCTTCTGACTGTGGGGTAGCCGGCGCGTGGGCGCCCCACTTAGCGCGTGTGTGGCTTTGGGGAAGCTGCGCGATCTTCCTGAACCGCAGTTTTCGTTTGTAAGATGGGGATAACGACAGTGGCTACCTTGGGAAGGTGTGGCAAAGATTGACGTGAAAACGTGGGTACGGGTAGCGTGCGTGAGACAGAGTTCCTGGCGCAGGGCGAGCGCCGGCACCGGCCGTGTTCTTGGCGCTGCCGTGCGTGCTGCCGGGCCCTGCGGAGCATCGTCTCGGACCCCCGGGAGAACCGTGACCGCGTTTACTCTTGCACGCGGCAGAGGTGGGCCCCAGAGAGGGCACGTAGTTTGCCCAAGGTCACACGGCCGCCAAGTGGCGTGGGTTCGACACGGTCGGACTCGGTAACCGCCTCGAGGAAAACCAGGATTGGGACGGCGGGACTGCGGATGGTCCGGGAGTGGCGGGCGCGGGGCGCGCAGCCTTGACGCGGAGGTCGCCTGTGAGAAGGAAGTTGGCAGGTTAGAGAGAGGGACATGAGACAGCGGCCTGTGAGAGACGGGAAGGGTCAGGGAAGCGGAAGGAAGGAGGGAAGGGAGGAGGGAAGGAGGGAAGGGAGGAGGGAAGGCAGGCCGGCCTCGTGTGTGTTCAGATGAGGGAGGGGACGGCGGGGAGGGAGGCGAGAAGGGGTCATGGGCGGTCCTCGAGCGGTAAGACGCGCATACAGGTGGGCACAGCAGGGCCGGCCACCCCTGGAGGGCAGGGCGGTGGCACAGAGAAGCGCGGAGGCTGGACTGGCGCAGGGCGTGTGAGCCACCGAGCGAGCCGGGCGGGGACAGGGACGGGATGTGCGGTGACAGCAGAGGCCTGAAGAGGTGGCTAAGCTTCTCAGTGCCTCCGTGTAGAGTGGGATAAAAGGCCAGTGCGGGGAGTGGGGAGCTTTTTAAGCCTCTTCTGAGGCTTTAAAATGTCTCTTTTTAGAGGGGTCCATCATAATTCATAAATTAGGAACAGCGATGAACATTTTTAGGAAAGTGACATTTCCAGTAAGTTTTTCTGTTTTTTTTTGTCTGATTGGTGACCTATTAGGGTTATTTATTATATAAGTAGAACATGCTCATTAAAAAAATTAAGTTGTACAGGAGGTGTAACAGAGAGAGTAAGATTTCCTCAATTCTGTTACACTCCCCTCACCTCTGTTCCCTTTTCTGTCTGTGTGTCTCTGTATGAACATGTGCGTAAAGGTGCGTGGATGAAATACATTCCCTTTTTACAGAGCGTAAGTGTTGTTATTTGGAGTAACACTGTGTCTTGTCATCTTTCTAAGTAGAACATACAGATCCTCCTCGTTCTTCTAACCGGCTGTGTAATTTACGGAAGGACTTAATAGAATTTACTTAACTCATCTCGTTGATGGACTGACTTATGTTTTGTTTTTATTTTTTCCTCTTTGTTTTTGCTGTTATAAGCAGTGCTTCCTTCCATCTTAGCATGTCTGTCTGTTGAATGAGAAAATTGCTGGGTCACAGGATGTATTCATTTTGAATTGTGATAGATACTGCTAATTTTTTTCTCAAATGATGAACTATTGATAATTATCCCCCACCAACAATGTCTGACTGTGCATGTTTGCTGACACCTTTACCAGCACTGGACACTATTAAATTTTTAAAGATTTGCCACTCAGGCAAAGAGTATCTGTTTTAGGGCACATTTCCTCATTTGAGTGAACTTAAGATTCTTAAACTTGTTTAGTGACCATTTGTCTTTATTTTTCTATAAATTGTTGTGAGTGGCCTGTGTCACTTTTCTCTTGAGTTTTTAGTCTTTTTCTAAAGCACACTTTTTAGCCCTTGGTGATAAGATGTTGGAAATATTTTTCCCAGTTTGTCATTTTATGTTTGACTTTGTATATGGTTGTCTTTTAGAAGTGTTTAGTTTTATGTAGTCATATTTGGCAGGCTTTTTCTTTATAGGTTCTTTTGGTTATAAGTGAAACTTTTAAACCCAACTATTGTTCATTTAAATTATTAATAGAAGTTTTTCCATGGAGGCCACACTGGAAATCTCTTTAAAGATAGCGCAAAATTTTTTTTCTACTGTTCTTTTGGATACTGCTCTTAAAAAAGAAAACGTGTAACTGTGACTCTCTTAAGGTAAAAAAAAAAAAAAATAACGTGTTTTTTAAAGGGTTATGTACAAATGGAGATGGTGATGCTACCCAGTAAATTTCTTTTTTAATCATGTAGAACCTGAGAAATTGGTAGTCCTTTAGTGATTATCATTTTTAAAATGATCAGAAGATGCGTCTTTAAAACTGTTTTTTTCTTTTGAAGCTCATTGTTTAGCTTATATATTTATTTATTTTACAGAGTTATAAGGCTGTCTGCAGAGATTTGGAAAATGGCGACAAATGAAAGTGTCAGCATCTTTAGTTCAGCATCCTTGGCTGTGGAGTATGTAGATTCACTTTTGCCTGAGAATCCTCTGCAAGAGCCATTTAAAAATGCTTGGAACTATATGTTGGATAATTACACCAAGTTCCAGATTGCAACGTGGGGGTCTCTTATAGTTCATGAAGTCATTTATTTCTTGTTCTGTTTACCTGGATTTTTATTTCAATTTATACCTTACATGAAAAAGTATAAAATTCAAAAGGTGAGTATGAGGGACTAGAAATGTAATGTTAGCATTAGAGTTCTTGAAGATTTTGAAAGTAAATATAGCTTTGTTTTAAGAGACTCCACATCAGTGATGCCCAAGAGAAGTATAATGACACCACATACGTAATTTTTAATTCTCCAGTAGAATACATAGAAAAGGTAAAAAAATAGGAAAATTAATTTTCATAATTTTATTTAACGCAATACATGTAAAGTGTTATTTCAGTGAGTAATCAAAATAAAAATGCTTAATGGGATAATTTATGTTACATTAATAAGTCGTCACAATCCAGTGTGTATTTTACATTAGTTTTTAGCCCGTCTCAGTTTGGACTAACCACGTTTAAAGTGTTCAGTGGCCACATGTTGCTAGTTGCTCCTGTATTGAACAACTCTATCCTAGATCGTTATTGATAATGTTTCAAGAATAGTTTTTTAAGTAAATGAGATGTTTATTGAATTTGGATTTATAAGTTTTGAGATTTAACCTAGCTGGAAAGGAAGGGCGTGGTGATCTGTGGGTATTATTTTGCAGTTCACTCCAGCCCCTGATGTTCCAGGGCATCTAAGAGGGTATCAATATGCTGTGAGACCTTGATCAAGTTTTTTCCCCCTAGGTATGTGGTAGGTTGTCCTGCAGCATTCACATCATCCCAGATAAGGAAAGGATGCTCCTTGTCTCTGTGTATTTGCTTCACTGTGCTCTGTCTCTTGAGAACCCACTGCGTACACGACCAGGTGGACGCTGCTGCTCGGTGCCGTGCAGGCGATGAGCTTGACACAGTTCTCAGGAGCGATCCGGAGTGGCTTGTTAGAGACAAATGGTTTATCAGCGCTTGGTGAACCTGTGACCGTTTCTGATGCTTACTGTTTACTTTTCCAAAAAGTTACGCCAAACTAAAACTCAGGGACACAGAGTCTCAGTAGAAAGCAGACGCTTTAAGCTTGTTTGTCTGTGGAAAGTAATTTGCGTTCACTCGGTACCGTTGGCCCTCTGTGTCCACAGGTTCCACATCCGTGGATTAAATCCACTGCAGATTTTTAGTTATAGTCGATTAAACTTTGTAGTTTCTGTAGCTGCATAGGTATCAGAGTCTAGCAGGGAAATTACCAGTCTGTCGAACATAGTTGCTGTGGTGCCGTTGCCAAGCCAAGCCTGAGTCTTCCATTTATTTTGTCCCTGGTCCCAGACTGGAGGATTGAAGGAGTGGAGTGAGGTAATGCTCAGAGTAGAAACGCCAGACGGTTGTTAAATTGTCTTGTCAGGTCCCCTCGTTTCACTGCTGGGGACACCGAGCTGTGAGCATCACAGAGCGAGTTCACAGGTCAGTGGCTGCCCTGGTGTCAGGGCCCAGGTCTCTGGAGTGGTTCTCAGTCAGTGCTTTTCCTGTTTTTGTCAGGAAGATAACTCTTAAAGAATTTTGAGAACCGAACTGGATCTAGAGACCGAGGTTTCAGTTAGTCCGAGTTCGCTGATAACTGCCTGTGTGATCCTGGGCCAGGTGGTTGACCTCTTTGAGCTTCTGCTGATGAGCAGTTCTCATACTTTGAATATTGTGGTTCAGTTAAAAGAGTTTCGTTGGCAAATTTCTGAATTTTTAAGTGATGACATTTAAAACAATCATTTTGTAAAACCTAAAGTCCTTTTTCTTGTCTAAGCGAAGCCCTGTAACTTGAATAAATTAAGTTTTCTTGATCGTGGCTTGCTAAGCAAATGGGTATCCTTATGAGGTTTCACGAACATCTCATTATATTGACCTCGTTTTTCTCATTTTGACTTGAAGCTGTGAACTCCATCATCAGGATACATCTCTGTAGTTTCAGCTCAGAGACTTTATAATTCTGTCATTGTATATGAACAAAAACACACATTTCTTGGAATGAATCCCGCTGAGTACCTGGAAGCATCAGTTCACCTGTGTGATAAATAGGCTTCTGGTGCTGCATGTACTTCAATAATTAGGTACACCCAACTGGAATCCTAGCATCACACGTTTCCTCTCTGAAACTCTGGTGAAAGCAGTGCGTGCTCCATGGCAGCAAAGCCTAGACCGTCGTTCTCTGGCGTCTCACTGGTTTATTTAAGAGTGTCAGGGCTGGGTGTGTCTGTTGACAGTTTTTTCACCTGTTTAAAGCAGGGACAGCGGTTGTCAAGAAATTAGAAGGCAAGGTTCCTGAGCCATAGTTACTGTAACATAAAATCAACAATAGAATTAAGGTCCGTATAACATTAGAGGAAAAATCAGGAATTCAGTTACAGTTGTCAAGCTAAAATACAGTAGCAGAGGCTAATATTAAATATTGTGTTTTTTCTCCATAGGATAAACCAGAAACATTGGAAAACCAGTGGAAATGTTTTAAAGTACTTCTCTTTAATCACTTTTGTATCCAGCTGCCGTTGATTTGTGGAACCTATTATTTTACAGAGTATTTCAACATTCCTTATGATTGGGAAAGAATGCCAAGATGGTATGTAGATAAAATTTTGGTTTTTGTACTCAGTCATGGTTTATTATCCAATTAAGTTATGCTTAATGTTTATCTTTTTTGTTCAGTTGGCTAATGTTCTCAACTTTAGGAGTAAATAAATAGTAGAAACTTAAAATGTTCACATTTTCCTATCTTTATTTTAATGTAATATTTTATTGGAAGGTGAGTTTCTAGCATCGTAAGTTTCTATAACATCCTTTATATGGTTATATACAGATACCCATGCTTATGCTAAGAAAAAACATGTTACATTTGAAGTCTAAAATGAATGAAAAATATGAGATAGTTCAGGGGGGTTATAAAAATCGTGTCCATATGAATACCAGTATATATGTGATACGCACACACACACAGCGTCCATATAAATGCCAGTATGTATGTGATATGCACGCACACACACGGAGGTATGTGTCGTTTAGGTCATGACTCAGAAGGGATGCCTTCTGAGAAATGCGGTGTTCAGTGACCTCGCCATTGTGCAAACGTCACAGAGTGTACTTGCGCAAGCCTGGGTGGTATGGGCTACAAGCCCATGCAGTGTGTTACTGAACTGAACACTGTAGACAGTTGTAACACAGTAATAATTATTTGTGTATATAAATACAGAAAAGGTACAGTAAAAATATGGTATTACAGTCTTGAGACCACTGTTGTATATACAGTCTGTCATTGAGATGTCATTAATGTGGCACATGACTATATGTATATGTATGTATATTTGTTTATATGGACACAAATTATGTATTTTATGTGTATTTAACCAGGGTGCAAATAGTGCATTCAAATAATATTTAAATTCTGCCTGTACCTGATACACCTGAATATAGATATACCAATATAGAGATACAGTCCATGTGTATTCAATATATAAAAGAGGCTGGGAACAGTGGCTCATGCCTGTAATCCCAGCTCTCTGGGAGGCTGAGGCAGGAGGATCACTTGAGCTCAGGAGTTTGAGACCAGCCTGAGCAAGAGTAAGACCCTGTCTTTACTAAAAATAGAAAAATTAGCCGCGCATGGCGGCGCATGCCTGTAGGCCCAGCTACTCAGGAGGCTGAGGCAGGAAGATTGCTTGAGTCCAGGGGTGTGAGGTTGCTGTGAGCTAGGCTGACGCCACGGCACTCTAGCCGGGTGACAGAGTGAGACTGTGTCTCAAAAAAAATAAAAAGAGCTTCTGTGTAGTGCATTTGTATATAAATTATTTTTTGCCCATTGCACTTAAATTGTATCTTCTTGTGGGAAAAATCATTTTGCTATTAATGTTAGTTTAAGTCCTTCATCAATATTATTCTTTTCCTAGAAGTTCTGGATTGTGTTTCTTAATTCTGATTTTATACCTGTGGATTTTTGTCAAAATGAAGTAGAATTGGTATAGAGTCTGTCTCTTTACCCTTATTTCAGGTTATATCATGTAGCTGTATCTAGCAGTTTTGAGAATTTATTGATCAGTATGTTCAGTTAGGTCAAGCTGGCATTTGGTTATGTAATACCTCCAGCAGTGATCCCAAGTAAAAGTCTATATTGTTTAAATAAAAGTTATTTTATACACATCACAATGTTTTTGTCTTAAAGGTACATGCTTTTGGCAAGATGCTTTGGCTGTGCGGTCATTGAGGATACTTGGCACTATTTCCTGCATAGACTCCTGCACCACAGAAGAATATATAAGTACATTCACAAAATTCATCATGAGTTTCAGGTATGTTAGAAATATATTTAATAATTTTTTTCTATGAGAGGCAAAATGTCTCTTTTTATGGCCTGAGCATTTAAAAAAAATTATCAGTGATGTTTTCATTTCTTTTTCCTTTGGCATGAGTAAGAACATAACACACACACAAACCAGTTCTGCAAATTTCCTGTAGTATCTAAATTCGTGATAAATTTCAACCTGAAAGAAAAATACGACATGGACATGAACTAGTTGAGACTCATCCTTGTGGCCAGAGTGCTCTGCTGGCTCAGCTGGACACCTGGTGGTTTGACAGTGGCCTCAGTAATGTTAGGGTCATATCAGTGAGACCCCCAAATGGTAAAGCTTTAATATTCAAAGTTCTACAGCAATTATTAACTTGTTTCAACACATTTTTATCGCATTGCTAACTCCCACAAAGAGAGGGATTTTTATTACACCTGCTTTGATGTAGCTTTGCCAAATGGGCTGTGTCAGTGTGTTCCACGTTGATCATTACTACGTTAGCACACCATTACTACGTGATGTGCTAGACCAAGCATCCTTTTCTTGACAAAACATGGTAAATGTCTAAGTAAAAATTAGAATTCAAGACAATTAAATGCTTTTATCTTAAACCATCAAAGACAGTTAATAAGATTTTATGTCCTTAGACCTTTTGATGTTTAGTAGGGACAAAAAGATACTTTTATTGAGAATTGCTCCTATTATTTATATGTGTACATAGCTAGATATATTATTGTTACATATAGAAACACTATAATTTTATAAAATATGTTTATAAATAGATGTATTATTAGGTTCTCCAGAGAGAAGCAGAGTCAATAGAGTATATATTAATAGCATTCACAGAGAGACTTATTTTGAGGAGTTGGCTAGTGCATTTGTTGGAGCTGTCAAGTCTGAAATCCACAGGGCAGGCTGCGGGCTGGAAGCTGCAGTCTTGGATCCACATTCCCAGAGCCGCAAGCTCTGGAAGCACAGGCAGGTTTCCATGTTGCAGTCTTGAGAATCCCTTCTTAAGAAACCTGTCTTTACCCGTAAGGCCTTTAACTGATTAGTTGAAGCCCACCCTCCTTATGAAGGGTCTCCTGATTGAAATGTTAACCACATCAAAAAAATACGTTCACAGCAAGTCTAGGCTGGTGTTTGGCCCAATGGTTGGGTACCATAGCCCTGCCAAGCCGACACATGAAATTAACCGTCACAGCATGTTAAGGAATTTTTATCCATTGCTTTAGGCTCCATTTGGGATGGAAGCTGAGTATGCACATCCTTTGGAAACTCTGATCCTTGGAGCTGGATTCTTCATTGGAATCGTGCTTTTGTGTGATCACGTAATTCTTCTCTGGGCGTGGGTGACCGTGCGTTTGATGGAAACTATTGATGTCCACAGGTGAGTGATGGTTTCTGTTTAGGTGTAAGGTATCATAAGATATCTCTGTTTTGATGGTCATAAGGTTATCTGTATTTATAAGTAGACTAGTAGAAGAAGTCAATCTTGTTAATGTTATTTTTAAGAAAACAGGAGAACATAATCATTGGATTAAAAAAGTCCAGTCTATTCTGTTATTTTCATAGTGATGATGTGTTATCTGGACAAATAAAATATTTAGGAACAGCAATTTCCTTTTTTTCTGAAATAAACCTAAACCTAACTGATATCTGAAGAAATATTGAAACATCCGGCCTTCAGCGAGTAAGACTATTTTGGTCTTGACTGTGGGGCGTGAGTAAAGCCCTCGCAGGGTGGAGATCCCACTCGTGACGCCTGCGTGTTGCAGACACTCCTTTGTGTTCAGTGGAGCGTGTTCTGTGGTAAATTGTTTACAATGAACGTCTTCTTAAATGCGTGTTCATTCTAACTCTTATTATTGAAAAATTACATGTTCATTGTATTTTGACTTTGGAATTGTAACTAGACCCAAACTCTAAGAATTATTTTTAAACTAGTAAAATATCAAAAGTGATGCTGAGGTCCTAGGTGGAGAATGTTCTTCTGTAGGAAGATCGTAACGGACGCCCCTTCATCCTCTCCTTCCACTGCTCCTTCTCCCTCCCTCCCCCCTCCCCGCAACCCCCCCACGAGGAGCGGGAGGGGCTGGGTGGTCCGGGCAGTGTAACTGTGGACATCTGATTTTAGATACACGGTTGGAAGTAAAGGAGCATCTCTAAGTGGGACTCTTTCTTGAAATCACTTATGTTTCCCCAACTACAGAAAAGCGCACTGGTATTTTGATTAATCGTGGTGCATTTAATTTCAGCTGGGTCATTGCGTAAAAAATAAAAGAAGTCGCCATACAAGTGTTCTTGGGTCTGACTTTTTTGATGCTTGATACTAATTTCACGTAACTTACTGTAAAAGACATACTTAGTATTATGGGCTTGCTTTACAACTGTTATAGACTGTCATGGCAACTCCTTTAAAACTTAAAAGAAAAATAATTATTGAAAATCCGTGTTTTAAAGATGCGTTACTATAACCACTCTTTTTCGTCCCCTAATGTATAACATAGAATTTTCGTAGATCTTTCAAGGTTTGTTTTTTAAATATTCTAGAAGTAGTTTCTAGAATATGGACTCTTTTCTGTAAGCTTCTACCTTTTATAAACATTTCAGAAATAAAGTGATTCAGGCAAAGTAGAGTATCATTTTGATTAGTTAACAGGCACACGACTGTGAAGAGTGTCACGTGTCGTGGACGTATGTGTTTCTGTCGTGACCGCCGTATTTCTGTTGCAGCGGCTACGACATCCCCCTCAACCCGCTCAACCTCATCCCCTGCTACGCCGGCTCGCGGCACCACGACTTCCACCACATGAACTTCGTCGGCAACTACGCGTCCACCTTTACCTGGTGGGACAGGCTCTTCGGAACAGATGCTCAGTTTAATGCCTATAATGAAAGGATGAAGACATTTGAGAAGAAGACGGAGTGAATGTCTCACGTCAACCGTCCTGAAGATACACGTTTGCCTGAAGCGAAGCCGGTGGCTAACGGAGCAGAAATCAGCGTGTGCCTCAGCTGCTACGTGGTGAAAAGACCATTAACGACCTTTAACTATCTTCCTAGTGGGAAATTTTTCTACTTTACGTGCAAGTTCTGAATATGTAGAAATAAATCAATATATATTTAAGGAGGTTTTCCTGAGGAAGTCTTAAAGGCTGTGTTGCTAAGCTTACAAAACCGTTTTAAGTAATGGAAAAAGTATTCTGTGGTTTTTCCCCAGTAGTGCTGAAGTTGACATTGGTCTTTGGATCTTTAGATGTGTACTGGTAATTGCAGAAAAGTATTAATAATGATGTTGGCATTATCTTTAACTTTAAATCTTTTTAAGAATTTGCCTAAAGATCAAACTGTCATGGATTGAACCACGTCAGATAATGATCCAGTGGGTGGCTGAGCTGCCGAGCCAGGAACAGCCACGCCGAGAACCTCCACCTTGTGCAGAGCCGACCCGCTGGGTGATTCTGTCCTTTGAAGTCCTTTGTGATTGCATTTAGCACAAAGCATTTCTTAACTAATGAAAGTGGAGTATTTTAGTCTAAAGGTTTTTCAGGTTACTTGAATTTTTAAAAAAATTAAGGAGCTTTATTTCTGCTATTGACCCTTTCATTTTTATATATCAAGTTTGCATTTACCTAAAGCTGTATCTTGAAACTCTGTGAACTGACTTGCTGTGTTTGCACTTTGAGCTATTGAAATAAATGTGATTTTTGTCTGATTATCTGGTTTCTGGTACTTAACTGTCACCTTTTATTGTTAAAAGGAAAAGTGTAGAAATCATTAAGGTTTATAATAAAAGGAATAGGTGTACTTTTAAGTTCTTCATTTGCTAACCTGTTTCCTGGCAGTTTCAACACACATTTCTCAGGCTTATCTATTGTGGGAAATCCTATTAACCTAGTAAAATGGCAGATACTGAATTAGCTCTTTGCTTTGCTCGGGAAATATATATTTTCTGTACAGATGGAAGAATAGAGCTAAATTTTTTTTTTTATTTCAGCATATTACAGGGGCACAAATGTTTAGATTACACATACTGCCTTTGCCCCACCTGAGTCAGAGCTTCAAGCATGTCCATCCCCCAGATAGTCCACACCACACCCATTAAGTGTGAATATATCCATCCCCTCTTCCCCCTCCCACCTGCCCGACACTCGATGAATGTTACTATTATATGTGCACATACATGTTGATCAGTTAATACCAATTTGATGGTGAGTACGTGTGGTGCTTGTTTGTCCATTCTTGTGACACTTCACTTAGTAGAATGGGCTCCAGCTCCATCCAGGATAATATAAGAGGTGCTGGATCACCATTGTTTTTTATAGCTGAGTAGAACTCCATGGTCTACGTATACCACATTTTATTAATCAACTCACGTATTGATGGGCACTTGGGTTGTTTCCACATCTTTTCAATTGTGAATTGTGCTGCTATAAACATTTGAGTGCAGATGTCTTTTTAATAGAATGTCTTTTGTTCCTTTGGGTAGATGCCCAGTCGTGGTATTGCTGGATCAAATGGTAGTTTTACTTGTAGCTCTTTGAGGTATATCTGTATTACTTTCCACAGAGGTTGTGCTAGTTTGCAGTCCCACCAGCAGTGTATGAGTGTTCCTATCTCTCCGCATCCATGCAACAATTAATGTTTGGGGACTTTTTGATAAAGGCCATTCTCACTGGAGATAAGTGATAACTCATTGTGGTTTTGATTTGCATTTCCGTGATGATTAGAGATGTTGAGCATTTTTTCATGTGTTTGTTGGCCACTAGTCTATCTTCTTTTGAAAAGTTTCTGCCCACTTTTTGATAGGGTGATTTGATTTTTTTCTTGCTGATTTTCGTGAGTTCTATATAGGTTCTAGATATCAGCCCTTTTATTAGATGTGTAGCATGCAAATATTTTCTCCCATTCTGTAGGGAGAAAATATTGTCTGTTTGCTTTTCTGATAGTTTTCCTTGGCTGGGCCGAAGCTTTTTAATTTGATCAGGTCCCATTTATTTATTTTTGTTGTTGCCATGATTGCCGTTGGGGTCCTCATAAATTCTTTGCTTATGCCAATGTCTTATAAGAGTTTTTCCAACATTTTCTTCTAGAATTCTTACAGGTTCATGCCTTAGGTTTAAGTCTGTTATCCACCCTGAGTTGATTTTTGTGAGAGGTGAAAGGTGTGGATCCTGTTTCAGTCTTCTACATGTGGCTGTCCAGTTTTCCCAGCACCATTTATTGAATAAGGATTCTTTTCCCCAATGCATGTTTGTGCCTGCTTTGTCAAAGATTAGATGGCGGCGATAAAGGGCAACCTTGTCTGGTTCTACTTCTAAGCAGGGACACTTTCAATTTTTCCCTGTTCAGTATGATGTTGGCTGTGGGTTTGTCATATATGGCTTGTATCATTTTTAGGTAAGTCCTGTCTGTGCTTATTTTATTAAATGTTCTTATAAAAGGGTGCTGAATTATGTTGACTGATTTTTCTGCGTCTATTGAGAGGATATAGTCTTTGTTTTTGCTTCTATTTATGTGGTGAATTACATTTATAGATTTGTGTATGTTGAACCATCCCTGCTTCTCTGGGATGAAGTCCACTTGGTCATGACAGATTATTTTTTTTTGATAAGCACCTGAATTGGCTTTGCTAGGATTTTTTTGAGAATTTTTTGATCTATATTCCTAAGGGATATTGGACTGTAGTTTTATTTTTTGTTGTGTCCTTTCCTGGTTTTGGTATCAAGGTAATGTTGGCTTCATAAGACGTGTTGGGAGGATTCCTTCTAAATGTTGTGGAGTAATTTCTGCAGGATAGGCACCAGTTCTTTGTAGGTCTGGTAAAATTCGGGTGTGAAACTATCTGTTCTGGAACTTTTTTTGTTGGGAGATTTTTTATTGCTGCTTCAATTTCAGTACTTGGTATTGGTCTGTTTAGGAATTCTAGTTCTTCCTGATTGAGCCTAGGGAGGCTGTGTGTTTCTAAGAATTTGTCCATTTCCTACACGTTTTCAAGTTTATGTGCATAGAGATTTTTATAGTATTCATAGATATTTTGTATTTCCGTGGTATCAGTTGTA
This sequence comes from Lepilemur ruficaudatus, assembly GCA_963574885.1. Taxonomy (NCBI): domain Eukaryota; kingdom Metazoa; phylum Chordata; class Mammalia; order Primates; family Lepilemuridae; genus Lepilemur; species Lepilemur ruficaudatus. The sequence goes on along the minus strand of CAUYRT010099795.1, from coordinate 18,043 downwards.
ATTTCTCCTTGTTCATTCCTGATGGAGCTTATTAGAGTCCTTTCTTTTCTGCGTCTCTTTAATCTAGCAAGAGGAGTGTCAATTTTATTTTTTCAAAGGACCAACTTTTTGTTTTATTAGTCTTCTGTGTAGTTTTTTTGTTATCAATTTCATTTAGTTCTGTTCTGATCTTTGTATTTCTTTTCTTCTACTGGGTTTGGGGTTGGTTTGCTCATCCTTTTCCAGTTCTTTGATACAATTCATTAGATTGTTGATTTGTGATCTTTCTATCTTTTGGATGTAGGCATTTATGCATATAAATTTTACTCTCAGGACTGCTTTAGCTGTGTCCCACGGATTTTGAAAACTTGTGTCTCCTTTATCATTTAGTTCAAAGAAACTTGATTTCCATCTTAATTTCCTCCTTAATGCAATAATCATTCAGCAGAAGGTTATTTAGTTTCTATGACTTTGTGTAGAAATGAGAGTTTCTGTTGGAGTTGATTTCTGATTTTATTCCACTATGGTCTGAGAAGATGCATGGTATAATTTCTCTCTCTCTATTTTTTTTTGTTGTTAATTTGTTGAGATATGCTTTGTGGCATAGGATATGGTCAGTCTTAGAGAATGTCCCATGAGCTGATAGGAAAAATGTATATTCAGTGGCTTTTGGTAGAGTGTTCTGTAAATGATAGGCCCATTAGTTCTAGAGTTCTGTTTAAGTCCATTGTTTCTTTGTTTATTTTCTGTTTGGAGGACCTGTCCTGTTCTGTCAGAGGGCTGTTGAAGTCCCCAGATATTACAGTGTTGCTGTTTATCATTTTGTTTAGATCAAGTAGGATTTGCTTTATGAATCTGGGTGCACCTGAGTTAGGTGCATAAATATTTAGAATTGTTATGTCTTGTTGAATGGTACCCTTCACCCTTATATAGTGACCATCTTTGTCTTTCATTACTTTTGTTGATTTGAAGACTAAGTTATCTGAAATCAGAACCGTTACGCCAGCTTTCTTTTGGCTTACATTTGCTTGAAGTATTGTTTTCTGTCCCTTGGGTCTGAATGCATCCTTGTGGGTTAGATGTGTTTCCTGAAGACAGCAGATACTTGGCTTGTGTAAATTTATCCATTGGGCCAGCCTATGTCTCTTTAGTAGGCAGTTCAGGCCATTTGCATTTATTGAAAAAATTGGTAAGTGGGACAGATTTCTGTTCACTTGTTGAGTTGAACTTTGTTGCTTTGTTTTCTCTATTGAGCCATTGTGGTATCTGGCCTCTGACCTTTAGCTTTTGGATAATTTTACACTGGTTGGTGTTTATTGTGCTGATCCGTGTGTAACACTGTTTTGAGTACTTCCTGGAGGGCAGCTCTTGTCTTGATGAATTCCCTCAGTCTTTGCTTGTCTGAGAAGGTCTTTATTTCTTTGCATAAGAAACTTAGTTTTGCAGGGTACAAGATTCTAGGCTTGGGCATTATTCTGTTTGAGAAGAGTGAGAATGGGGCCCCAGTCCCTTCTGGCTTGTAAGGTCTCAGTTGAGAATTCTGCAGTCAGTCTGAGAGTAATTCTGCAGTTAGGGTTTTCCTTTGTAGGTCACCTGCTGCTTTTGCCTTACAGCTTGTAGGAGGGCCTCTTTCATGTTTATTTTGGCCAGTCTGATAACTGTTGGGTCGTGGTGTCTTCCTGTTTGCAGTGAATCTCCCAGGTGTCCTTTGAGCTTCTTTCACCTGGATATCTGGATTTCTAGCAACACCTGAGAAATTTTTCTCCGTTATATCCTCAAATAGCTTATCCAACCCTTGTGTGTTTTTTTCTTCACCCTCATGGGTGCCTGTGATTCTCATGATAGGCATCGTCACATAATCCCACATTTCTTATAGGCTTTGCTGTTTTCTCTTGTTTCTCTGCTATATCTCTGTGACTGACTTACTTAATTGAAAAATGTTATCTTCAATCCCTGAGATTCTTTCTTCTGTTTGATCTACCCTGTTTTTGAGGCTTTCCACAGTGTTTTGTAATTCCTTGAATAAATTCTTAATTTCCAGAAGTTTTTGATTTTTTCTTTAATATTTCAATTTCTTCAGTGAATTTTTCTTCCAAGTCCTGGATTTTTCTTGTGGTTTCTTTGTGTTGGTTATCCATTTTCTCTTGATCTCACTGAGTTTTCTTGGAGTCCATGTTCAAAATTCTTCTTCTGACATTTTAGTGTTCTGAATTTGGTTGCTGTCCATTGCTAGAGAGCTGGTCTTCCCCTTTGGGGGTGCGCTTTCCCTTTGATTCTTCATACTTCCAGAGTTCTTTCGCTGGTTCCTTCCCATCTGGATCAGCTGTTGCTTCTTACCTTTGGATTTTCATTAGGATAATGACACGCCCTGTTTAGTCTCTGAGCCAGCAGGTGATGCTTGTGGGTGAGATTAGACCACACCCTGTGTGATGAGTCAGTAGATGCAGTAAAAGGGTGTGCAGAATGACCTCTCAGTAGGTGGTGCTTGCTTGGAGGAGCAAGCTGCAGTGTTATTTTTGGGTCCTGTAACCAGCTCTTGTCCCTCTGGAGACGCACTCTAAAGTGCCTCAGGTGGTGGTTGGGGCCCTGGGACTTCCAGGTGAGTCCTTATCTCCACCTCAGTGGGGCCAGGTGTGGGAGTGAGGCTGGACGGGGCCGGGTTGGGTGAGCCTGTCCTCAAGCTCCATAAATGTTGTTAGCAGGGGTCAAAGATCTGTTCTCTGCTTCTGGGCAAAGCTCCCAGGGATGGGCTGAAAGAGCCTCACTCAGCCAAAAAGCCTGCATGTGGGGGCGGGACTGTCTGAGACCTGCAGTCTGGAACAGGCCTCCCTCTCCTATTCCATGGTTTCTCCTGGGCCTCTGCCGGCAGGCAGGACCTCAAGCCAGTGGCTCTCCCCTGGCTGTGATGTGGGCTGGGAGGTCCCCTACCCAGGATAGCAGCCTGGGCTGGGAATATGGCTCTCCCATGGGAGGAGGGTCGCCCCTCAAGCATGCTGATCTGCCCCTGAAGGCACAGACACCTCAGTAGGCTCGTTTACAAATATCCCTTCTATGCCCCGGGGCAATGCCATTGAGACCTGGGTGTACAGGATCTTGTCTGCAGGCCTGTCCCCTGGGCCCCAGAGATCAATCCCTGACCCCGCCAGGGAGAGGAGTGCTGGTCCTAAGTCACCCACGGGGTGCCCAAGCTCGGTCGATGTCTCTCTACCTCAGGGTCTGCCCCACTCTCCTGGAGTCACCAGGCCAGCAGCACCTGGGAGGGCTGGCGGGTAGGGAGCTCACAGTCTGAGTACCCCTCAGTCCACCATAGGGCCCCTGAAGGAAAGGTCCCATTCCTTGCAGATGCCTCTGGGTGGTGGCTAAATTGTCTCTCTCAGTAGCCACGGGGAGGGGAGGGGAAGGAGAGAATGAGGCAATATGGTGCCTGCCGATTGGCTCGGGTCTGCAGGTGGGAGGTGTCCCGACGGAGCTGGGAGCCTGGTGCCCTGTCCACAAGAGGCTCAGTACTCACTGGCGCCAGCCATCTCTGGGCTGGTGTTGGCAGGCCTCTGCAGCAGCTCAGGAGCCCACCAGCAGTCTGAGATGCAAGGGAGGGGAAATCTAACTGCTCCACCCACCCTTGTCCTGGTCTCCAAGCCTCTCGGGGTTTAGACCCTGCCCATAGCCTTCTCCTTCCAGTTCTGCTCTGCAGCTTCTTTCCGTGGAGTCTCCTGTAGTTTCAGGCATCCTTCCTTCCCACCCTCATCCGATCTATGTTTGTCTGCCTGTTTTGTTTTTTTTTTTTAAGACAGAGTCTCACTGTGTTGCCCAGGCTAGAGTGAGTGTCGTGGCATCAGCCTAGCCCACAGCAACCTCAAACTCCTGGGCTCAAGCAATCCTCCTGCCTCAGCCTCCCTAGTAGCTGGGACTACAGGCGTGAGCCACCATGCCCGGATAATTTTTTCTATATATATTTTTTTTAGTTGGCCAATTAATTTATTTCTATTTTTAGTAGAGATGGGGTCTCGCTCTTGCTCAGGCTGGTTTCGAACTCCTGATCTTGAGCAATCCGCCCACCTCAGCCTCCCAGAGTGCTAGGATTACAGGCATGAGCCACTGCGCCTGGCCTATTTTATTTGTTTTGAGTTTTGCTTTGTCTAATGTGGTGTTCCTGGGCTTGTGTTACAAATCTTTCAAATTTCTCTTTGTAATGAGTGTTTATCTATATTAGTATGAGACATACAAATGTACTGTCTATGATAAAGTTTAAAGAGATGCCAGGTTTTCTAGGACTACGGCTGGTCTCCACATAATTATGTTCTGTTCTTGTACATGTTTAAATTGATGGACAACTTACATCAAGAAAATCTCACAGCTCAAATGGTCAATCTGCCACTATAGAATTAAAACGCAAAGTTTGTTAAGCTGTATTTTTTGCCTGGTAAAGCTGTGGTTGCTAGGTTACAGGGTGTTGAGATGGAGCTCACTGAACTACGTTATCATAAATTCAAGGCCAACCAGGGACACTCAGTTACTCATTTGAAACTGAAGGAAAATAAAGGTTAAACAGGCCTTTTAAAAAAACTCAAAATGTCATGAAAACTGCTTTACCCAAAACTTTAGTCCATAGTTTTCATTACATTACGTATTGGGACAACTAAAGTTTGGCCACGTGACCGAGTCCCAACTTTGTCAAAAACAATTTAATCCAACTGTCTTTTACAAATTGGTCTCAATATGGCTATGAGCCTGTAAAGAAAAAATGGTATATTTGTGCACTACTGCCTGGCCTCAGTACACCCTCGGGTCTAGGGAAACATGGCCCCTTAATGGATCCTTATGCTACCATACTATTCTCCAATTAAATTTGTTTTGTCACCGTGTTGGGAAATGGGATGAAATCCCTTATGTACAGTCTTTTACACTTCTGTATCAAAACAAGCCAGATCAAATTAAATATATGATTCTAATACAGAGGATAGAAGCTTTCAAGGTCAGGGGACAAGAAGCAGCTAGATCTAAGAACCCCATCTTGCCAACAGAAGAAAATGCCCATGAAGATGTCTGGGCAGTTGCAGCAGCAGCTCCATCTGTGCCTGTGCTAGCTCAGGCTTAAGCTGTGGCTGAGGTGCCAGTGGAAGCTTCGACTGCAGTTCCAATTACTCTCAGAGATCCCTCTCCTAACCCTCCTGCTCCCCCTTATGACTCTAGACCCCTTTCTTCGCCCCCTCTGGCTCCTCCAGCCATCTGTCTTTCACTTTCTTCCTTCTCTGGGGATAGTCTTGGGAAGCATGAGGACATGGTCTCTCCTTCACACACCCAGCAGGGTACACAATTTGGTTGGGGTCCTCACTCCTTCCCAGCAGGGCAATTTCCTTTGAGACAGATACCTATAGGAAGAATAAATGAGAAGGAACAACCGGCTGGATTAATGTCTGTTTATAGCTCATTTACCACTTCTGATTTGTATAATTGGAAACAGAATAACCCTGCCTACAGGGATGATCCACAGCATATAACTGATCTGTCTGAATCTATTTTCGCCATGTATCACCCCATATGGGCAGATGTCCAGAGCCTGCTTAACATATTGTTAACCTCCGAGGTGCATCACACTGTCCTAGAAAAGGCTTGAGAAAAAGCTAACTGAATGTATACAGAAGACCCAAATAACCAGGTGACAGCTGGAGCTAATCTGGCCATCCTGACACATTACCCCAACTGAGACCCAAACAATGGAGATGAAGGTAAGATTCAACATTTTCAAGACCGCATCCTGGCCAGGGAGGTGGCTCACGCCTGTTATCCTAGCACTCTGGGAGGCCAAGGCGGGCGGATCACTCGAGGTCAGGAGTTCAAAAACCAGCCTGAGCAAGAGCAAGACCCCATCCCTACTAAAAATAGAAAGAAATTAATTGGCCAACTAAAAATACATAGAAAAAAATTAGCCGGGCATTGTGGCACATGCCTGTAGTCCCAGCTACTCAGGAGGCTAAGGCAGAAGGATCGCCTGAGCCCAGGAGTTTGAGGTTGCTGTGAGCTAGGCTGACGCCACGGCACTCTAGCCCGGGCAACACAGTGAGACTTTGTCTCAAAAAAAAAGAGACTGCATCCTGGTTGAGCTTAGAAAAGTGGTCCCCAAAATTAAAAGCCTGAACAAAGTTTAGGGAATAAGACAGGAAACAGATGAAGATCCCTCAGCCTTCCTAGAAAGGATTATGGAAGCATATCAGAAATACACTGATGTAGATCCAGAAAGTCCTGATAATTCAATGTTAATTAATATGAACTTTGTTGGCCAGAGCATGTCTGATATCCAGCAAAATTTAGAGAAGTTAGAGGAGGTTCTTACTTTGCCCATATCTCATTTAGCTGAAGTGGTCTTTGTAAACCGTGAACACAAAAAAACGAAAAAGAAAGCTATAGGAAATAAAACAACAGACTAAAGAACAGCAAAAGAATGATCAAAAACCTACTGTACTATTGATAAAGCTAAATACCGAAGATATGGAATGACAGGTCCCTAGGGCTCCCCAGAATTCATGGGAATTTAGCCAGTGATGAATATCTCCCACCAGGAGCCCAGGGTAACTATAAAAGTGGAAGAAAAACTGATTAATTTCCCAAATTTATAACAGCTGCAACCTACTCCGTCTTAAACTTTAAATTAACTAAGCTTACTAAAGACTCAATGCTGGCAACTGGGTTATCCGGAAAACCCTCCCAAAATTATTTTCTCCAACCACTGGATTGTGCTGTTGGGAATTCTTTCCTTACACACAGCTCTCTCTATACGTGCCTGAGGGCCCTCTCCCATTGCTGGGGAGAGAACTTCTCTCTAAATTACAGGCTCAAATAATCTTTCAGAATAAACAAGTTCATATTGCAGTTCCTCCGTAACATGCCTGTGCCTTGCAAGCAGCTCTACTTGCCCCCTTGGCTGTCCTTCAAGAGCTGCCTGCTGTGGGAGGGGATGGGAGGACAGAGACGTCCCTTCCGACCTCCTGGAGCTGCTCCCTGCAGTACCCAGTTGCTCCTCCGCCCCTTCGCACTGCCGCGGGGGCACACTGACTATTGCTCTCCAGGCAGGCATGACAAAGGCCGGCCGAGAGCAGGGTGCTCGACAGCTTCCGCGCGGCCAGCAGTCGTCCCTGCCCCCGTAGCGGGACACCAGCGCCCGCCCCTACTCACCTGCGGCTCCATGTCCACCTTTGTCCCACACGCGTCGGAGCGCAATAAAAGAGGACTGGCCGCCGGGGATCCCGGGACCCGCGTTCGACCGCCCGCTTGCGACGCAGAGCACGCGCGCTACGGGCTCCGGAGGCTGCCAGCCCCGCGCCACACCCGCCACTTTTGAATTCCAACGGCCCGCACATTCTCACCGCGCTCCGCATGCAGAGGCCAATAGTCGCCGTCGCCACATAGAAGGGCCAATCGCAGCGCCCTCCGCCTCCGAGGCCACACCCCGCCCGGCCTGCGCGGTCCTTTTTGGTGTCGCGGGCGCCAGGGAGGTAGGCAGATTAATTCCACTTCCGGCCCGCTTTCTCCCCCTCACCCCGCCCTTCGTCTAGCTGTGATCCGGCTGGATTTCCGCTTGGCTCCCCGGCGCCGCTCGTACGTCAGCAAATGCGTGGAACACGCCCCAGGAACGTAACTGGCCGAAAGCGGCTGGTGTCGGGGCGGAGAGGGAAAGGGAGGGACGCTAGAGCACAGGGATCACGCGTGCGCAAAGCAGGACCTGTGCGGGGCAAGGGGGGCGAGCGCCTCCTAGCGCTCTGCTCTGCGGTAGGAAGCGCACTCGTCAGCCCCCACTGCGACGACGTGACTGGGGTTCCAGGGCGGCCTCTGCTGGCGGGGCATGAACTGGTCTCGGAGGTGGCCGCTGGAGCTCTCGCTCCGGCGTAAGAGGCTAGGTCTGCCCGCTCTTCGGTCATTTTCCGTTTCTCACCAAATTTAGGGACTTTGGGTACAACTTGGCACTCCATGGAAGCCCGACGGTGAACATTCGAGACTCAGTCCCTGGGCGCTGTCGCTGGTGCTGGGGAACTGGCTTAGAGCCTTCGGAACCTCGAACACAGGGGAGGGTTTACTGCTTCCATTTTCACACATTTTATGCCTTTCAGACTCTGCACATGCATTATTTCGTTTAATAATCGCAAAAATTCACTGAGCTCTTACTGTGTGCCAAGTTCTTTGCATAGATAGATGAAGGAGACAGGTTTAGAAAGGTTAAATGACAAGTACAAGGTCACACGGCTAGTGAGGAGTGGACCTAGATCTCATTAGCTTCAAAATTCAAGGTGTTTCTTTTAACCCACATTGCCTTTTGCAATCTTAGTAACAAAAACAGCAACCCCTTCCGTGTGAATAATGTGCTAGTTTGCAAAGTGGTTCTGTTAGGGCCTAGGGGCCAGAAGCAGAAAATAATTGGCCATTAGCTTTTAAACTATGTTTGCTTACTTAAGAGAGAAAGTAGAAAAGTTTCAGCTGACCCTTACTTATCTGACTCCGGACCTGCCTCTCCTACCTGCTAAAGTGATTAAGTTTAGAAAAGAAATAGAAGGGCGGGGGTGCCCACCAGATCTAGCTACTGGTCCAAGGTCGAAACGCCCCTGAGGTGCCTGACGTGCTTCGTGTACCCAGTAGAATGCGCTCTGGCTAAGATCACAAAACGTAAAATATGTTTTAATTAACCATAGTCATCCTGTTTCAAATCAAACCTTAGTTGCAATTAGTAATTCCTGAAAACTCACCTCAAGTCTTCAACACCCCTCCCCATGGTGCTGAAACAAGATAATAAATGTGTGGTAGCTAAGATTAATGCTTTTCTTTGCTTTTGTAACTGTGCTTGCTTAATTAGATATTTTTAGAGTATGGTTTTTTCCTTTCAAAGGGTCGGCTTCTCATGACTCAGGGCTGCTCTCTGAAAACCTGTCCCAGAGCGGGTGGAGAGCATGCCCGGCTGGCTGAATAAACTCCAAATTTGATCAATCTGGTCTAATCTGGTGTTAAGGTGGTCTTTTCTCACGTTCTGGACTATAACAGTTCTACCGCATTTATTCATCTGAGTTTCCATCCGGTCCTGGGGGTAGGCAGGACAGAATTGTATTTATGGGAATGAAAGGTAGGTGACTAAAGGGTCTGTTCAGGGGCTTAGCGAACTGTTGGGGATTGGCAAGGCTGAAACTTAAGCTGTCTTCTAATCCGTTGCTTTAACTTGGATTCAAACCAGTTTCTGGAGGGAAACACAGTGGGGAGACACTTAGACTGTCTGAAAACCCCAACCTTTGATATCCTGGGAAAACTCTAAAAAGCAGGAACTTGAAAAGACAGTGAGAAGAGAAGTAAAGAAGGAACCTGGAGAAGACAAACACTTAATGGTAAAGGGAGAGAACTGAGAAGGGAAACCTGAAAAGAAATGTATAGCAAAAGATATTTATCAAAGTTAAGAAGCAAATGTTAGACTAGGAGAAACATGGACTCATAAGCAGATTAAAGGGGGAAGACTTTACTCATCTCAGTTTTCTTTCTTTTATTTTTTTTTTTTTTTAAGACAGTGTCTCACTCTGTTGTCTGGGCATGAGTGTAGTGGTATCATCATAGCTCATGCAGCCTCCAACTCCTGAGCTCAAGGGATCCTCTCACCCTAGCCTCCTCAACTGCTAGGATTATAGGCCTGAGCCACCACACCCAGCCCTTTTCATTTCAGTTGATGCAGAATCACCACTCGAAATATTCAAAACCCATTGATATTAAAGGGGAAAAAACCCATAATCCAATAAGGAACATCTTCAAAAAATTCTACAACACACATCACCATAATGGTGAAATGTCAAAAGCATTCCTCTTAAGATGGGGAACAAAGCAACGATGCCTGTTCTCAGTAATACTCATCATTGGTACCAACTGAAACACAGAAAACAGAAGAAGAAAAAAATCCTCTTCAGGCCAGGCGCGGTGGCTCATGCCTGTAATCCTAGCATTCTGGGAGGCCAAGGCGGATGGATCACTCAAGGTCAGGAGTTCAAAACCAGCCTGAGCAAGAGCGAGACCCCATCTCTACGAAAAATAAAAAGAAATTAATTGGCCAACTAAAAATACATACAAAAAATTAGCCGGGCATTGTGGCACATGCCTGTAGTCCCAGCTACTTGGGAGGCTGAGGCAGAAGGATCGCCTGAGCCCAGAAGTTTGAGGTTGCTGTGAGCTAGGCTGACGCCACGGCACTCACTCTAGCCTGGGCAACAGAGCGAGACTGTGTCTCAAAAAAAAAAAAAAATCCTCTTCAATACAATAATGGAAGTTTCAGCCAATCCAGTAAACAACAAATAGAAAACAACTAGAAAGAAACAACAGTGTCAATATTTGTGGATGAAATTATTGCATGTGTAGCAACTCTAAAAGAAAACTTATTGATTAGTGAGTTTAGCAAGGTTGCTGGATACAAAATCAAGAGAGAAAAAAACCAATATATAAAATCAATTGCATTTTTTTATACAGGGTCTTGCTATGTTGCCCAGGCTGGTCTCGAATTCCTGGGCTCAAGAGGTCCTCCTGGGCCAGGCGTGGTGAGTCACGCCTGTAATCCTAGCACTCTGGGAGGCTAAGGCGGGAGGATCGCTCAAGGTCAGAATTTTGAGACCAGCCTGAGCAAGAGTGAGACCCCTGTCTCTACTAAAAAAATAGAAGGATATTGGCTCGACAACTAAAAAAAAAAATATATATATACATATATATATGTATATATATATGTAAATTAGCCGGGCATGGTGGTGCATGCCTATAGTCCCAGCTACTTGGGAGGCTGAGGCAGGAGGATTGCTTGAGCCCAGGAGTTTGAGGTTGCTGTGAGCTAGGCTGACGCCACAGCACTCTAGCCCAGCAGGCAACAGAGCAAGACTGTGTCTCAAAAAAAAAAAGATTAAAAGAGGTCCTCTTGCTTTAGCCTCTCTAGTGGCTAAGATTATAGGCACATGCTACTGTGCCTAGCTCAAAATCAATTGCATTTGTATCATCAGCAATGCCAATTTTAAAGTGTAACTTTGAAAATTGTACCATTTGGTTACATGAATATATACATATGTAAAAATCAAGCTGTACCCTCGATTTATGTACTTTATCTTATACCGCAATAAAAAGTTTAATGAAAAATATACATTTGCAATAGCAAAAAATATATAAAGTACTTAGAAATAAATTTAACAATAATTTACAAGCCCTTTGTGGAGAAAATGATTAAACTTTATTGGAAATTATCAAAAAATCTGAATAAATGGAAATATATACTATGTACTTGGAGAGAAAGACTTGATATTATAAAGATGTCTTGGAGAGAAAGACTTGATATTATAAAGATGTCAGTTCTCTCCAAGGTTGGGCTAACGGTGCGGGGGAGGGGGCAGTGGAGTCCCTGATGCCTGATCCTGCCAAAGTCTCTCCCACCTGCCTATCTCAGGAGCTGGTTGAGTGGAACCAGCAGTCTGGTTGTCTCTGTCTTTGGCAGTCTCTTATGCCTTCCCAGAGATTTCTGCAAGCCAGGGAGGATTTCTCACATTGGAAATCATGTTTTTGGACCCCACGTCCCCTCCTCCCACTGCTTCTCTTCTTGGCTTCTCTGGCAGATTCCCTTTCTCCTGCCCAGCACTTTGCATGCCTCGCCACAGATGGCAAGGTGCACCATGAAGTTACCTTAATTACATCTGAGGCATTCCCCCATCTCACCCCAGGAACTTCTTGTGTCCAGTGTCCCAGAAGTTGTGTGATTTGGGCCCTGGCCCTTGCAGTACTTTTCTGTGTCGGCTACTCCTCCCAGAAAGTCAACATCCACTGCCTTGACCCCCAGGCTCCTTGGTCTCAGAGAAGGAAAGCCCTGTCCAGTTTGAGCACAGGATTCACAAGGGCTTGCACACTTCTGCTCCCAGCTTGACTTACTCTCCCTCAGTGGACCAGTGCACCCTTGTCTGAGTCCCTATCTTGAGCCCATTCTAAAACTCACAAAGACAAGCATTTGCACATTGAAATCTTTTTTAGCTTATTGGATTGATTTTATTTTTTTATTGTTTATTCATTTATTTATTTATTTTTTTGAAACAGAGTCTCACTCTGTTGCCCGGGCTAGAATGCCATGGCGTCAGCCTAGCTCACAGCAACCTCAAACTCCTGGGCTCAAGGGATTCTTCTGCCTCAGCCTGCCGTGTAGCTGGGACTACAGGCATGCGCCACCATGCCCGGCTTATTTTCTTTTTCTATGTATATTTTTAGTTGGCCAATTAATTTCTTTCTATTTTTAGTAGAGATGAGGTCTCACTCTTGCTCAGGCTGCTTTCGAACTCCTGACCTTGAGTGATCCTCCCACCTCGGCCTCCCAGAGTGCTAGGATTACAGGCGTGAGCCACCGTGCCCGGCTGTATTGGATTGTTTAAAAAGTATTTTAGAACAAATCTCAGAGATCATATACTTTCCCTGCAAACCACACACACACACACACAAACACACACACACACATACACACGAGGGCTGTCCGGAAAGTATCCAGCCAGCCACTGTTATTATTATTATAATTTTTCATATGATATGGCTAGATATGTTCTGGACAGTTCTCATATGTGTGTGTGTGTGTGTGTGTGTGTGTGTGTGTGTGTGATACCATTATTATACCACCAAAATGGATAATAATTCCTTGATATCACCTAATAACTACTCTGTGTTCAACATCCCCTAATTGTCCTCAAACTGTCTTTGCAGTTGGTTTTACAATCAGGATGTGAACAAGATGCAGGGATTACCATTTGGTTGATTTTTCTCTTCTGTCATTCTACAACAGCGCCCCCACCCCCAATTTTAAAATGCCCTATATTTGTTGAAGAAATAATACATTTATTGGGTCACATTCTGGATTAGATTTATTATAATTTTGTGGTGTCATTTAATTTGTGCTCCCTTCTCTCTCTCTCTCTCTCTCTCTCTCTCTCTCTCTCTCTCTCTCGACAGGTTTTTGCTCTATTGCCTGGGTAGAGTGGGGTGGCATCATTACAGCTCACTGCAACCTCAAACTCCTGGGCTCAAGCAATCCTCCTGCCTCAGCCTCTCAAGTAGCTGGGACTACTAGCGGGCACCACCATGCCCAACTAGTTTTTCTATTTTTCATAGAAACGGGGTGTTGTTCTTGCTAAGGCTGGTCTCAAACTCCTAACCCTAAGCTATCTTCCCACCTTAGCCTCCCAGAGTGTGTGCTCTTCTTTTTTGGATTTCCAATTGCATCTTCTTGGACGGTACATGTCTGATTGTCCCATACTTACAGGGCTTTTAAAAATAATGTTCATCAGAACTCTTTTTCCTTTTCTTTTTCTTTTTTTTTGAGACAGGGTTTCGCTTTGTCACCCCAGTTAGAGCACAGTGGTGTCATCCTAGCTCCTGGGCTAAAGTGATCCTCCTGCCTCAGCTTCCCAAGTAGCTGGGACTACAGGCATGCACCACCATGCCTGACTAATTTTTTAAAAAATTTTTTGTAGAGACAGGGTCTTGATATTGACCAGGCTGATCTTGAACACCTGGGCTTAAGCAATCCTCTCACCTTGGCCTCCCAAAGTACTAGTATTATAGGTGTGAGCCACCATGCCTGGCCTCTTCTTTTCTAAACTTGTAGTTTTTCAGGGTAAAAAATTCAAAGGAAAAAATACATTATTCTGTTAGTCACAGATAACCACTGTTAATATTTTATAGTATGTTGCCTTCCAGCTTTTTTCTATGTATGTTGCAGAGTTGAAATTGCAAAGACAAAAAAAAAAAACAGAGAAACAAAAAAATGTGAAAAACACTTCAGATAAACAAAATTTGGTATAGCCATAGAATGGAATATTATTCAGCCATAAAAAAGAATGAAGTACCAGTACATGCTACAACATGGATGAACCTTGGAAACATTATGCTAAGTGAAAGAAGCTAGTCACAAAATGCCACATTTAGTATAATTCCTTTTATATGAATTGTCCAGAAAAGATAAACCCATAGAGATGGAAAGTAGATTAGTGGTTGCCAGGGGCTGGGAGTGGGAAGGATTAGCTAATGGATATGGATTTCTTTTTATGGTAATGAAAATGTTCTAAAATTAGTGTAGATGGTTGAACAACTCTCTGAATATATTAAAAATCACTGGCCTGGTGCGGTGGCTCACGCTTGTAATCCTAGCACTCTGGGAGGCCGAGGCAGGAGGATCGCTTAAGGTCAGGAGTTCGAAACCAGCCTGAGCAAGAGCAAGACCCCGTCTCTACTATAAATAGAAAGAAATTAATTGGCCAACTAAAAATATATAGAAAAAATTAGCCGGCCATGGTGGCGCATGCCTGTAGTCCCAGCTACTCAGGAGGCTGAGACAGGAGGATCGCTTGAGTCTCAGAGTCTGATGTTACTGTGAGCTAGGCTGACGCCACGGCACTCTAGCCTGGGTGACAGAGTGAGACTCTGTCTCCCAAAAAAAAAGAATTAAAAAAAAAATCACTGAATTGTATACTTTAAAGGGATAAAGTTTATTTCTTAATGAAATTATTTTTTTATTTTTATTTTTTAAATTGAGATGGGGTCTCACTCTTGCCTCTTGCTCAGGCTGGTCTCAAACTCCTGAGCTCAAGCGATCCTCCTGCCTTGGCTTCCCAGAGATGAAATTGTTATTTTTAAAAAATCACTTTAATAGAACATTCAATTTTCAAGTACAACTTACTCAACCTTTCCTAAGTACCCACTCTGTGTGGTGCACTGTGCTGGGCTTTGGAGCTACATTGATGAAGAAGAGGCAATCTTTTTCATCCTAGAGCTTCCAGTTTGGGAGTGGTGAGGAGACAGACAATCAAATATAACGGTATGGTAGGAGGACAATTGATAACAGAACATCTTTCTAGGAAATGAGCAATTGGAGAATGATTTTCAGAGGAAGCTCTTTGTCCTCTCAGCTGTGAACCGCAAGATGAGTAAGAATGAAGGGCAGAAGCAGCTTCCATCTTAGCAGGAGTGGAGACATGTGGGTGCAGGCCAGGACCAGACGTCCCCAAAGGATGGGTCTAGCTCTGCGGTCTAAGAGTGGCCCCAGGTTGTTTTCCCTTTCTCTCAGAGTTCTGTTTGATGACACAGCCGAAGCATAGAGCGAGCCCAGTGCCATGAGCAGGGAGACCCACTCACTCGCATGGACAGTTAAAGGGAAGAGTAGGCCTTGTGATTTATTCTGGCAAAAAAGGCCTCTGGCTCTTCCAGAGTGTTCCAGCCCTGCAGTCACTCCCTGATACTTGTTTACAGGCTCTGGAGAAAGGGATGCAGAAGAGTCTTCAGAGGCCCTCACACACTCACTTCCTGGAAACACAGCAGAAGAGAAGCCCTGCTCTAGGCCACTTGCCCCAAGTCCACAAGTGACAGGAATGAAGGGCTGTCCAGCACGAAGATTTAGGTAGCCCATTTTCAGAAGAACACGACCACCATTAGGCCTGAGGTGCACTATCAGCCTTTTGTCCCTCAAGGAAAGAAGGATTTGGGGTGAGAGAAAAGCCTCCAAATTCTCTAGGCTGAGTAGGAAGCAGAGACCAAGATGTCGTGAAAACCAGGCAATTCAGTGTGCTGGGGCATGGAGGAATACTTTTACCTCTTGAACTATGTGAACATATTACATGATAAGATAAATAAAATCAAAAGAAAATGAGAAGGATGAAATATGTTTCCTCTATCAAATTGGTACCCCCATATATTACTGCTGAGAGTATAAATTGGCACCTACTTCCTGGAAGTTCAGGAAACTTGAAAGTACCAACACCTTTTAAAGTAGCATTCTGTGTTAGTCAGGGTTCTCCAGAGAGAACCAATAGGATATACATACAGTCATGCGTCACTTAACAATGGGGATATATTCTGAGAAATTTGTCGTTAAGTGATTTCATCATTGCGTGAACATCATAGAGTGTGCTTACTTACGCAAACCTAGATGGTGTAACCTACTACACACTTAGGCTATGTGGTAGAGTCTATTGCTCCTAGGCTACAAACCTGTACAGCATGTTACTGCGCTGAATACTGTAGGCAATTATAATATTAATACAATGGTAAGTATTTATTTATGTATCTACACATAGAAAAGGTATGCTAAAAAGATGGCATTACAATCTTATGGGACTACCATCATATACAAGATCTGTCATTGACCAAAATGCCATTATGCAGCACACGGCTGTATATTGTTACATAGGTATATGAGAGAGGACTTATAGTGGAATTGGCTCATGCAGTTATGGAGGCAGAGAAGTCCCACGACAGGCTGTCTGTAAGCTGGAGCCCCTGAGATGCCAGTAGCACGGCTCAGTCCAAATCCAAAAGCCTCAGAATCAGGAAAGCCAATGGTGTAATTCTCTGTCAGAGGCCGAAGGCTGAGAAGCCAGGGGGAGGGACTGGGAGGGCAGCTGGTATAAGTCCTAGGGTCTCAAGGCCAAGAGTTTGGGGTCTTGATATTCAAGGGCAAGAGGAGAAATGTGTGTCCCAACTCTAAGAGAGAGAGGAAAATCCTTTTCTCTGCCTTTTTGTTCAGTCTGGCCCCTAGGCTGATTGGATAGTGCCTGCCCACATTTAGGAGGAATCTTTCCCACTCAGTCCACCAACTCATATGCCAGTCGCCTCTGGAAACACCCTCACTGACATAGCCAGAATTAATGCTTAACCAGTTCTGTAGGTATTCTTTTTTTTTTTTTTTTTTTTTTTGCCCAGGCTAGAGTGCCGTGGCGTCAGCCTAGCTCACAGCAACCTCAAACTCCTGGGCTCAAGCAATCCTTCTGCCTCAGCCTCCTCAGTAGCTGGGACTACAGGCATGCACCACCACACCCAGCTAATTTTTCTATTTTTAGTAGAGATGGGGTCTTACTCTTGCTCAGGCTGGTCTCTAATGGAGAGCTCAAGTGATCCTCCTGCCTTGGCCTCCCAGAGTGCTAGGATTACAGGCGTCAGCCACTGTGCCCAGCTGTGCAATGCAATCTTTCATGTCTCTCCCTCTAATTTAAAATATTTGTGGTCCTGATGAGTGTTATAATGCTGAAGAGTATTGAATTTCTTTAATGTTGATATTACGGTATCACAAAGCAAGCAAATCATCTTATCCTTAGCAGAAACAAGATGATATTGCAATTTCCAATCCTCATTAAAAAGTCTCCTTTCTTCCTTCAGTGCTCTCTTGGTCTTCTTTGACATGATGGGCTGTTAAGCAGACACAATTAAGAAATACCGTTGGCCGGGCATGGTGGCTCATACCTGTAATTCTAGCACTCTGGAAGGCCAAGGCAGGAAGATTCCTTGAGGTAGAGAGCTTGAGACCAGCCTGAGCAAGATTGAGACCCTGTCTCTACAAAAAATAGAAAAAATTAGCTGGGCATGGTAGTGTGTACCTGTAGTCCCAGCTACTTGGAAGCTGAGGCAGGAGGATCACTTGAGCACAGGAGTTTGAGCTATGATGACACCACTGCACTCTAGCCTGGGTGACAGAGCCAGATTCTGCCTCAAAAAAAAAAAAAAAAAAAGCAGTTGGAAGGAAATTATCAAAGAAATGATTTAAGAAAATTTCCCGGAATTGATGGATATAAGGTTCTATAGTGAAAGGGCCCAGGACATTGAAGGAAAATATACCAGTTCCAGGGCTGTATCAATTTTGGAATTTTACCAATGGACAAAAACAAGATCTTAAAAGCTTCTAGAGAGGATAAAACAGTCTGGTTTTTTTGTTTTTATTTATTTATTTATTTTTTTGAGACAGTTTCGCTCTGTCACCCAGGTTAGAGTGCAGTAGCATCATCATAGCTGACAGTGACCTCAAACTCCAGGGCTCAAGGGATCTTCCTGCCTTAGCCTCCCAAGTAGCTGGGACTATAGGCACGTGCCACCACGCCTGTTATGAGGTTTGTTATGGAAGACAACAGCTCCTTCCATCTGCCCACTTCTCAACCCCCATCAGTCAATATAGCTAATTTTGGTTAGATGGATATTCATTGTTCACTATGTTCTTATCATTATTTCAACCCCCAAATATCCCCCAGATAAGTGTCTCTTCTCAATTTGCTCAAACACGCTA